>PVJO010018333.1:0-36946 GCA_004026905.1 Hystrix cristata | reverse complement strand
AGCCAAGCAGGAGTCAATAAAAGTAAAAATCAAAACAACAAAAACAAGAAAGAATATGTAGACAAGAGAATGTATTGGACAGATATCAGGATGAATAAGAGAAAGAGAAAATAAGGAGAAACAAAACCAATATATACATATATTATGTATACATACACATACAGTGGGATTTCTCTGATGGCCACCACTCTGTGGGGGGCACAGGCCAAAACCTGATTCTGTGCTCGTTAGCCCTACCACGCCTGCAGTGGTCAGTGCTGGGTACTATGTTGATCCTGGCCTCCAAGCATGAAGTCTGGGGGCAGTTGTCAGACTGCAACAATGTGGGGGATCTTTGGTAGCCCACCCATGTCTCCTTATAGTTTATGTCTCTAAAATTTTCCTTAGTGGTGTGGGTATTCTTGGCTTTACCAGATAGTGATGGCTTATATCAGAAGAGAAATGGGAAAAGAAAAATAAAAAAGAAAGAAAGAAAAAAAGAAGACACTGAGGGAGAGAGGTAACAGTACTTTCAGTGCAAGGTGTTTCCCACCCTATTTGACATTCACCCTGCCTGTGCACGGGCCAAGCTAGCGCAAATCCGTACCGGAAGTGGCCTGACCTGCAAGCTCAAGCCTCCCTCCAAAGATGGAGTCCGGAGCTGTCTTCCCCGGGAGGGGGCCGACACATTCTTTTAATCTATTTAGCTCTAAATTTTTCCCTTTCCATACATGAAATAACATTTTATGTGTTCACTATTATGTGATATAATTGTGGCCTAATGCATTCACTTTTAATTTTTAAAATAGTTTTGTAAATTGTTTCAGTGTGTAAATAATACTCCATAATGTGATTTTATCATAATTGATGTAACTTATTCCTTAATATTAGATGTTTAAGTGTTTTCAAGTTTTCAGGAAGTTTGTATAAACTTACTCTATCATCTGTGGTATATAAAATTACAGAATTTACTGCAATATGATTATTATAGTTGTTAAAATGTTTACTGCTTTAATAGACAAAATGTTTCATTTTTGCTAATGATAGCAGTCCTGTTCTAATACATTTATTTGCTCCATATGCTAATATTCTTTGTCCATTTATGCAAAGGGTCCATTTATGCAATGTGAAGTTTTCTTGTCTTTTTCTGAGTACTTTGGATCTTAAATTCTTCTCTGTTAAACATATAAAGTCATATATTGCAGATTTTTTCAAATTTGTTATTGAATACTGCATTTGATTTATGATATTTTAAAAATACAGTTTTCAATTTTAAGATTAAAATGTTAGGATATAAATAGCAATATTTATAATTTTTCCATTAATTATAATCTTAAAAGTTCTCTGCATTTATAGAATCAGAAATTGTTTTTCTATGCTTTCTTCTTTTTCTAAAAAAATTATACATGCACACCTCAGTCAGTTATTCTTGAATTTATTTTGGTGTGTGGAAATAGATCAGGCTAAACCCTGATATTTTTCTAAGAAGTCAGCCAATTGTCCAATCTTTTTCTCTCCTACTAATCTGTGTTGCTTTTTTTAAAATAAGTTTATACGCAGATTTATAACTTCTCTTAAAAACAACTAACAGTAGTAAGATTGTAGGATTAGTGAGACTTGATAGTATATATTTATTTTTAAAATTAACTTTGCAGTAGTATAATTTTAATACAACAAAATACACCTATTTTAAATGTACAGATCCATTTTGACAGATTTCTGTACCAATTTGACCAACACTTCAATCAAGATAAATGATATTTCTGTCATCCTGAAATATTCTCTTGTGCTCCCCCATCAATTCCCAGTCACACCCTTGATCTTGGGCAATTATTGATCTGCTTTCTCTCATTATAAACTAGATTTACCATTTCTAGAGTTTCATATAAATGGAATAATACATTGCATATAGTTTTCTGCCTAACTTTATTTTTTAATATGCAAAAGATACATTATTTATTTTTAAATTTCATTTTCATGGTACATTTTAGATATACATAATGATAACATTCATCATAGGGAATTTGTATCTGTACATGATATATCTTGCTTCTTCTTTTTTTCCCATTCCCCTCCCCTCCATTCAACCCCTCTTCCCCTCCTTATTTACAAAACTTTGTTTCCATTTTTTTCCTTCTATTCTCTTTTCTTCTTGTCTCTCTGTTCTTTTCCCCTTCCCCCCTCCCTTGTTCCCCTTCCCATTTGAACAATTTCTTCCCTTTCCCAATATAATACATTTTAGTCCTTATTTACACTATCAGTTTCTCACACCAGAGAAACAATGTGGTATTTAAACATGTGTGTCTGATTTATTTCACTTAGAAGTATGGTCTCAAGGTGCATCCATTTAGCTAGAAATGTCTCGAGCTTATCATTCTTTATGGCAGAGTAGTGCTCCATTGAATTAAAAAAATGACATCTTCTTTATCCATTCTTTGGTTGATGAGCATTTGGGCTGTTTTCAAGATTTACGTATTACAAACTGTGCTGCTATAAACATGGGTATGCATATATCTCTGTGGTATGATGCTTTTAATTCTTTCAGGAAGATACCAAAAAGGGGAATAGCTGGGTCAAATGGAACCTCTAGTCCTAGTTTTTTTGCAGAATCTCCACACTGATTTCCACAGTGGTTGCACCAGTCGACATTCCCACCAACAGAGGAGTAGGGTTCCTTTGCCCCACAGTGCTGCCAGCATTTGTTATAAGTTGATTTCTTGATAATAACCATTCTTTCTGGAGTCAGATGGAATTTCAGTGTTGTTTTAATTTGCATCTCGCGAATGACCAGTAATGTTGAAGATCTTTTCATATGTTTATTTGCCATTTCTACTTTTTCATCTGAGAAGTGTCTATTCATTTCAGCTGTTCGTTTTTGGATTAGGTCTTTAAATTTGGGGGGGCTCTGATATTTTTTAGTACTTTATGTATTCTAGATCTAATCCTTTGTCAGAGAAACAGCTGGCAAAAATTTTTCCCACTGTGTGTGTTGTCTCTTGGTTCTGTTGGTGGTTTCTTTTGCTGTCAAAAGCTTTTTAATAAGATGAGATCCTAGTTGTTGATTCTTTGTGATATTTCCTGGGCAATTGGGGTTTTGTTCATAAAGCCTTTGCCTGCACCTATGTCTTTATTCTGCCTATTTTAAGCTTAATATAGTTCTTCCCTGGCAGATTAAAAAATACACAATATTTCTTATTCATGTCCTCACAATGCTCTTATCTTCAGTGTCTTTCTCTGTTTCTTCTACTTTTTGGCACCTTCCCCACTCTGAAGTAATATTACTTAACACCAATTGGAGCAGAAAGCATACACAGCAAAAAGGAATAGCCCGAGAAGAGCACAGTCATCAATTTTGTTATATCCATCAGAGTTCCAAGTAGTTTAAGTGTTTTGTGCAATTTTTGTAGACGACGCTTCCAAAACATTTTTATTATTTTGGTAAAGGATCACTCAAATGCTTTACAAGGATGTTTTTAGTAATACTAGGCATAGTGGATGGAAGAGAAACCAAATATAAGGTAGTTAAGATGGAAGGCTCTGGAGCCAAAACAACTGTGTTCAATCCTTCCTTTCCCACTTGCTAATATTTTATGACGGGGGACAGTGCTAGCTATTAACCTTTTGGATTTTCATGAGGATTAATCATGATATATAAATATATTCAGTAATAGTTTCACAACTTATATCCATACATCTTTTAAAAAGCTGTCCTGGTGCTCCATTGTGCTATATAGGATATGACAATAAAGTACTGCATCCTTCAATATAACCAAGAGAAGTTTTCGGATGTTCTTGCCACAAGTGAAAAATAAATGCATGAGGTGATACTTATGCTACCTACACTAATTTGATCAATATACAAAATATACATGTGTCAAAACATCAAATAGTACTCAGTAGTATGTACAAAGTGTCAATAAAAAGGTTGTCTTGTTGCTTAACATCATAATATTTCTACCTGGACAAGTAATATGTATTACTTTCATTACTAATAAAGTATTGTGTTTGTTTTTTTCAAGCATTCCTCAGTTTTGCTTGAGTTAATTCTACAATTTTGTTCAAGATTTTGAAACAGCCAGGAAATTTGCCTGTATGTCAGAAGAGAAATATTAGGCTTAGTGTTATGTACAAGTGTCTCTGTGCTACAAAACAATGTGACACCATTTGAGTTAACTAAAGATTTAGGTCAGCAATGGAAAGAGACTTTATATTGATTTCACAAAGTACAAATCAAGGAATTTTAGTTGGCCTGTTCTTTCCTTAAAACAAACCCACTGATTAGCATAATGGGATCAGTACAATGTGCACTCTATATTCTCGCACAAAGAGAGTTGTTATAATGATAATCTTCTTTAAAAATATTTTTGTTTTCTTCAGTTTTTCCTTCCCCAATACCCTCATTCATTTCTCTTTAAAACCCAAACATTTGTTGGCCCACGTACTTTTTGATTTTTCTTAGTAATTTGACCATGTCATGAGAGGATAAAGAAGCAGTTTTCAGTTCTCTGATAGCATGTCAAATTATTTTTAGAAAATGAATTGAAAATTGGTAAAAGAAAAGAAATATGAGTGACAGAAGTATTTTCCAGGCTCAAGAATTCAAGGTAACAAGAAAGCAGAAAGCTGATTTGACTGTATTAGCATCCACCTGGATGTTCTTGATAAATAATTCACAACTAATTTGCCTGTTTGAAAGATTAAAAATGGATTCAAAGGGGTATTTTCACTCAATCTGCCTGTCGTTGATCTAAGCAGTAGAGACATAATAAGAAAATCTCTCAAGAGATTACACTCTGTAGGAGGAATCTAGAGACTCGGTATGAGGCCAGTTTTTGTTCAATACAATGAAAGCCTTTCCAAAACTGAGCAAAAGAGTACTGCAACTGTTCCCAATTTCCCTCTTGATGTCTTTGGTATAAAATTGTTCTCTGTGTTCAGCCAAAACATGTGTGCATCTGCCTCTCAAAGATTAAACAGTGTCTGTTGATAAGAAATAGGCATTGGAGAAGCATATTTGATGTTGAAAGGCCTTGTGTTTTCTTTTCAAGAGATGTTAAGAGGATGACATTAAATTTGCATTCTGCTTTGTGTTAAGCTATAGAGTAAATTTTTGCTCTTCAACATTATTCTCAGGAGACAAGATGCCTTGATTAATAGAAAAAGGCCTGAGATCAAAAGAAAAACTAGTCTTGTGGCTCAGTCACTAACCTGATGATAGTTATAAAACATATATGGTATTTGATCCAAAACCATTCGCAGACTCCAAATAATCACCAACTTCTTACTATAAATATATTCCTCCATGGAGATTTTACTCTTTCTTTCCATTCCCAGCTGGGACTCCTATGTAATCTCAATCAGAGAAGACAGATATTCAGAAGTTGATTAATAAGACATTTCAGTAAACAGTTCTTTTATGTCGCTTGTACTTTTAAATTATTCAAATGATATAAATAAAGTTTGCCTTGACTTTTGGGTTTTCATCTGTTTTCTAAATATATATGACCTTACATTTGTCTATATTCTAGTTATTGGGGAAAAGTTAAGTACTAGGAAAACTATCATGAAAGCTTTGTATTGTAAACGTAAAAACTGAGACGTAATTGCTAACTACATATAAATATTTTTAAAATTTAAAATGTCACTAAAATCCTCACTACAGTTGACTATAAAGCTCTCTCACTGGGAGAAGGAACAAACAATAAATATCAGGAGATATTGCTAGACATTTGACTATTCTAGACAAATGAACAGAAATAGCTTAAATTCTTATATTTCAGAATAATTAAGACAAGAAGAACATTTGCACAATTTTTTATAGTATATATAATTCGATGGGATAATAGAGTATCAAAAGAGTACAAAATGTTATTGAAAAATACAGTGTGTTTAAATTTTTAAAATTTAGTAGGTAAAAGACATATTGCCTATAATCCCCTTAAAAGGTTTTCCCTTGCTTCAAATACACTTATCCCATTGTTCTTGCCCCTTTCAAAAGCAGTTCTGGAAGTTATCTTTCATGTCTTTAGTTGCACTATAGTGTCTGCCTAAATGTTCTGGGTCGATTCAGCATGTTTACGTTTCATGGTCAGTTTGACTTCGGAAAAGAGCCAGAAGTCGCATTATGCCAGATTAGTGAGAAAAGTAGATGAGGCTGCTGCAGAGTTTTTACAAGCTGTCTTTCTATTTTTTGGCACTCAGCAGCAGCAGTCACGGCATTTCTCACACCTGGTAAAGACAGGAAAGACTTCCAGAACTGCTTCCGAAAGTGGCAAGAAGGATGGGATGAGTGTGTTCGAAGTGGAGGAGAGTACTTTGAGGGGAATTAATGGCAATCTGTCTTTTACTGTAATAAATTTTTTAATGTAAACGTTCACTGTAGTTTTTGATCACTTCGTACATATTCTGAAATGAATGTGATCAAAGTGCAACAGGTTTCTCAGGTAAAACATTTTCTGTTTAATTTCATTGGAAAGCATACACATTGTGTTAAGAAGTAAGTTTCTATGTTTTAATCATCATCATTAAAATTAAATGCGGTTATTCTCAAAATACTGCTTAAAATCTATCTAACAAATTATGTAATTAAGTTTGAGTTCCTAGGATGAATAGTGAGAGAACACACTCTGGAACATTTTTTTTTTTTTGTCTTATTTTGTGAACTGTTCCTTTTATTAGTATTAAGAATTTTTTCTTGGGCCCTTTTAATGTTGTTCGTCAGCTTGTTCCTTGAGTAGTGTCCCATCAAGTTCTTCATTTGATATTCATAGAAATATATGTTCTCTTATCTATTTTACTAATTTCTGGGTAACTTACGGAACAGCACACACATGATTATTTTTTAAAATAAACTGAGAGTCTTTTTAGGAAATGACTTTGATGCTTTAGTTTATACATTCATGATCACTAACATATTTATTCTTGTCTTTGCTGTATTATTTTGTGTTTTTAATCTTTCATACTTTTTCTTTGCTTAATTATTCTTGTTTTCTTGTTTTTCTCTTCAACTGATCCAGACTTTTATTCCTCCTTTCCTCTGTATTCAATAGAAATTATGTATTCTAAGTTTTACTCTTGACCTTTATAATTTTAACATTTAACATATGTTTACATTTGTTTAACAAAGTCCAAAGTTAACCAGTAACTCTCTTTCTTATAAAGACAATAACCTTAGCACATTTTAATTTTTTTAAATTTTTCTCCAACTCTTACATAACTTTTGGCTTGAATTTTAGACACATCTTGTTACTAAATATAAAAATATTATTTTTTTTAGTTTACAAACAGCATTCATTTCCATCTTCCAGTGTGGTTTTCTGATTCTTTCATTTTTTTTATACTGGCACCTCACTACTTTCTTCTATCAACTTGTTTATTTAGCTGAAAAACAGACTTTCAATGTTCTACTAATAATGATGTTTAGTTCTGATGTGTATATATGCCCAACAACACATTCATAAATTAGACTGTAGAATTATAGAAGTTATTTTTCCATCAGTACCTTATACCTGTAAATATTAATCTATTTCCTTATGCATCTATGTTTGCTGATAAATGTCTACATTTATCTAATTTTGGGTTGTTCTTTGGTAGGATTTTCTCTTTACCTTAATACTTTGCAACTTTACTACAATGTTTACGACAAGTTTACTACAATGTACTCTATATGTGTACTTTCAAAAATATCTTTATCTTCTTAGACACAATGGAATGTATTTGTCTGAGCGTCTGAGCATGCCTGTTTTTCTCTAATACTGAGAAATTCTGAGGATTAAGTCTCTTAACTTTGCTTTGCACCCGTCTCCTCTGTCCATCCTTGTGGACCTCCTGTTGGATCATGCCAGGCCCATGATTTCAGCTTCCTGCAGGTATGAGATATTTCTGTCTGAGCTCGCTTTGTTTTGCCATTTTATAGTAATTCTTGATTTCTGAGTCATATATTCCCCAATTTGTTCTTAAATGTGGCTACATGATTTTCACTTTATAAAATGTATTTTGTCCATAATTTATGCATATGTTTGAGCAAAAGAATGGAATTTTAAACAATGGCTTAATTCACTATCTTTTTTTTGGAGCTGGGGATTGAACTCAGGGCCTTATGCTTGCAAAGCAAGCACTCTAACTGCTGAGCTAAATCCCCAGCCCCCTTAATTCACTATCTTGACCTGGAATTCCCCAGAATTTTTTAAAAAGAAAAAAGAAGAAACAGTGTAAATAAATGCATACAAATACAAAATGCTAAATTTACGTAGACACTACTTAACTTCAGTTCACACACACACACACACACACACACACACACACACATATAATTTTGCTTTAAACAAGAAGACTAAATTTGAGTTGTCACTCAGTCACATTTGAGTCACATGAAGGTGATTTCATAAGCTTACATTACCTACTCCTAACTGAAGAAGAGAACTTCCTTCTAGTTCTTCCCAAACAAATACTTTTCATGAATCAACCCCCATTACCCCTGCGATACATATCCCTTTTAAAATCTCATCAGGAAGAAAAAGAGCATTATGACATTTCACTGCCAAATGGAACCATGTGCCTCTGAAGAAAGGAAATTCAGAGTAAGAAGTGGCCAGCAGAAAGTGGGACATGGGAAAGGTACATAAACCGCAGGAGGTAAATATCTGCCACTTCATAAGCCACGGCCAAGAGAAGCACTTTTGTATTATTACCTCACTTTTGGATCCTTCCAGGTAGGCTGGTAATAGCAATAGCTATCGTCATGACAACCTACAGCCCATGTTAGAGTTCTCCAAAGCATGAGGCACTTATGTTGTCAATAAAAAATGCTTAAAGGCACAACTTTTAGTCTTTTACTTATTTTTAAATTTGTAACATTATTCTGATATTCTCCCATGGGTATTGTGCTCTCAAATGATTTTTATTTACATGGGCCTCAGTTTACTGAGGCACATTTATATATGAGATTAATTCCAAGACAGAAATAAAAAATATTCAGATACAAAGAGGTTAGGTAACTGGCTCTAATCTCAAAAGGAAGACAGTGACAGACCCAAGAATGAGGCTTGTAGCACTTGGACTTTCTCCATCCACAACCCTGAGACAGCAGCTGTGCACATAAGATTAATGTGTCATTCTTGCTAAATGCATTCATTAATCTTGTAATTCAGCAAAAAATCGTATCCTAAAATGGAATATTTCTTGGCAGAAGAAAAACATATAACTCGTTACATGTCTTTTATTAAGATTATTTTTCAAATGTTAACTAAGGTAAACTATTGTCCTAGAGTACATTGAGATTCACATTTAAAACCCAAGTAACATATCAAGAAGAGAATTCTTGTTAGGATGGGAGAAAGGCATAGAATGGAACGTAAAAGCCAACGTCTTACTTAAGGCTGATGCAGCAGTGGTGAACCTTTTAGAGTTTTCAGTGATACAAAATGGCCCACTGCAGCAGGTGTGGCATAGGTTTGCCACCACTGGTTCAGTGTCTACCTAGATGAAAAATAAATATCAGGGATCTTAAATGACCTATCCAAGGTCACGCAATTTGTGGGCAGAACCAAGAAATGCAAATCTTTAATGTATTTTACGGAATATGGTTATTTCCTAGCCTACCACAAGTGACAGAGCTTAATGTGTTATCAAGTTGGTGGGAGTGAGTAATTTGCTATGGTAGTCATCCTCTCCCTGTTATTGTTCTATATGGATCAGAAAGTCTAATTTCTGTTATGCTAAAAATAGCATAGCAAAAAATGAACTTTAGTTTAAAACATGTTACGTGTTCCAGCAAGCAATTTCACTTTGTCAATATTTAGGCTGTTAGGATAATAGAAAATCAAATATTGTAGTGAATTTGAACATTGCTTTGGACAAGGTGTAAAAATCCATGATTACAGCAAAATTACTACCTTTATATTACTTCGGGTGGTGGTAGAACAGTCTATCCCATTTGATATTTGGCAGCAGAAGCCCAGGCTTGCAGTAGTTCAGGTCTGGCGTCTGACTTAGCTCCTCTGATACTCTCTGATGGTAAATGTCATTTCTTAGAAACTAGCAACAGGTAAAATATGCACAGTACACCAGAGCCATTCATCATTTTTACTGCTATTGTTTTATCCATTGCTCATTTTTAGTAAACATGTTAAAGAAACAGATTTAGTTTTTTTGTTCCACTGTAATCACCTGATGAGTCATGTCACATTGAGAAAGGAAAGATGTCAAGAATGTTTAATCAGTGGTGATTTAAACAAGGGACATATTTGAAGGAATTAACAAAATCAGCATGCTCATTGCTCCAAGCTGATTTTTCTTGCTGGTAGGACTAAATGAAAATCGGAACCCAAAGCAGTAGAAGTCTTTCAGTTCCAATTCATGCTGCCAACATTAAAAGGCTGCCAGAATGAAAAGCTGAATCACTCTTTTTGCCAGTTACAGCTGTGTTTTTCATACTTATGATGAATTTCTTGATTCTAATGTTTGAAAAAAAAATCATTCATCCTCTGGAACTGTATTCTTGTCTGTCGCTCTCCATCTTTACCCATCCTCCCCTCCCCACTTCATTGCTAGGAGTTGATTGCAAAGCAGTCAAGCACTGGTGTCACATCAGTTCAGAACATCCTAATTTAGCACGATGTAAACATCCTGAGGTAGAATATTCTCAAGGAGGAATCAATCAGTAAGTGGTGATTCTTATTCTTAGTGGAGCTATGAAACACAAGAGGGCCAGGGAAAGTGCTTAAAACTATTAGACAGACTGAATTTGGGAAAACCTATAAACTTAAAGTAGAGGTTTAAAAAAAAAAATCAGTGGTGAAAGTGTAAGCTATGGGAACACTGAAATAACTCCCATCCATGGAAGTAAAGCTATAGGATTTTAGTGAGTAAAAGTTCAGTATGTGCCACAGGCACAGTCCTCCAGTTTTGGGCTACATTACTGAAAGCATGGCGTCCAGTGCTAGAGTAGAAAAGGTTTAATTCCTCCTTGCCATAATCATATGACATCTGCATCATCATCATCTGTAGTTCTGAGAGCCAGATTTTCCTATAATTAATGTTTCTGGATGGTGTTCTTGGTCACTTGTATGCCACATTTAATTTTCACAACATGTGGCTGTCCTCCACTTTTCTCTCAAGGGCTAGTAGGAGAAAATGTCAAATAACATATGAAGAAAAATCTAGTGATAGAAGATTGATCCTATGAAAATCTAATCACAAATTGCCTTACAATCAAATGCCTTCCACACATAACATTAAGTAAGATTCTGATGGAGATAGAGTGAATCATTAGTGTCCTGCTTAGGTCATTTATGACTTTGGGCCTCATAGATGCAAAAAAAAAGCAATGTTCATTTGTTTATTATGATGGAAATAAAATGGAAATATCAATGAGTTTTTACAGGTACAGAGCCTACTGAATAGAAAGCTTATTTCTTCCAGCATGTATGGGGAATTCTGACTGTGTCTGTATCATATTAAATAATTTGTTTGTATAAATGTTTGTCAAACCACTACATTAGTTCAATGAAAAGGTGCTGAGCTAGATGGCTTACCTGTAGACCTGAGTGTTTTGGCTTGGGAGAAATCTAAACCATCATGTTTTGAGCAGGTTTAGATGGACAAGCAGGTGGGGCAGGGAGGGGGGAGAAGAATAGAAAGAAGAAGGAGGAGAAGAGGTTGACGAGGAGGGGGAGGTGGGAGAAGAAGAAGAAGGAGAAGGAGAAGAAGAAGAAGAAGGAAGAAGAAGAAAAGAAGAAGAAAAGAAGAAGAAGAGGAGGAGGAGGAGGAGGAGGAGAAAGAAGAAGAAGAAGACCCCACTTCCTGAGTTCAGCATGTTGCAGATTTTCTTCCTTAAACTAAGACAGTTGTACTAAGGTAATTAGTATAGAGATTAAACTTCTAAACCCCATCCTCATGCCTAATTGGCCTAACTTGAAGTTTAACTCTGTTGATGATTAATTGTATGAGGAAAGCAACAGTTAATGTCTCAGTTCCCATGTCTGGAAAATGGCAATGATAATTCTATACACTTCTTAGTGTTGCTATGAGTACCAAAGAATTAATGTATATAAGGTGCCTAGTACATAGTAAACACTACATATATATTTGTCTAATAAAATAGGTAAATGGTATCTACATTTGATCCAATGATTTGACTAAGCACAGTTTGAAGTCTTCTGTAGAGTTAAATTTTAGCATAGCTAGCATGGATAGATCAGAAGGAAACTTAATTATTAGGCCCTTATCTATTAAAACTGGCCTTTTCAAAGTGAAATTTTGAACTTTGGAAGAGGAGAAATTGCTTGTAACCATATTATTCCTAAATTATTTTCTGTGTAACTTAGTTAAGGGTGGGAATAGAGAAATTTCTTTAAGCAGAGAAAAGAAGAGGGTGGAAAGAATCCTAGAGCCCAAGAGCTAAGAGAGAAAGTGAAATTTGGAGAGTTTAGGTAGTTCAAAGTAGAGTTCATGAGAAAATAAGTGGCTAGTGCTAAGACTGGACAGGAAGATGTGTAGACACAAAGAGTTTGTTAGCCTTGCTAAGAAATTTGTTTTTTTTTTTTTTGCTTTTGTTGGTACTAGGGATTGAATCCAAGACCTTCTTACTGAGCTACATTCCCACCCCATCCCTTTCTTTTTTAAATTGAGACAAGGTCTTGCTGAGTCACTGAGTTGCCCAGGTTGGACTTGAACTTGTGATCCTTCTGCCTTAGCCTCCCAGAATGTTAGGAAAGTGGATCTTTATCCCAAGAGTTAAGAAATCCAAAAATTTGGTGAATGTTGTCTAAGGTCATTGCAGTGATAATAAAAAAGTGGAGAGAATCAAGAGATCATTAGGAGGTATAATTCATAGGAACTGGAGGCTACTTTCATTATTGGATAAAGGCAGGAGTTAAGGATAAGTCCCTGGCCTCCGTCTTTGGCAGCGACATAGAACAAGGTGTGGTCACAGGAGAATATAAGAGAGGAGACCACAATTTGGAATGAGGAGACAAAGATGATATGTCTGGTTTTGGATAGACTGAGTTTGAGGTGCCTGTGGGATATGTAAGTGGGATTTTCTTCTCATGTTTCATGTATTCAAGGTAAGTTTCAAAACTGGTTCATTGATATATGGTATGCAAGAGTTTCTTCCTCTGGCTATCGTCAGTTTAACTGTATACATCGAGTTCTGGCTTAAGGGTTTTGTTCATTGCCTGTTTTTACATAAGAATAACAAGATTTACTGAGGTAAGGATCTTAGTCCCACCACACCCTGGCAGTGTAAATTTTATGTATGTATGTATGTATGTATGTATGTATTTATTTATTTAGGATAGGCTATATTATCCCCAGTTTACAAATGGCTGAGGCTAAAAGAAGTTAAGTAATTTTCTTAATGTCATAAAGAAGCCCAATTCCTTCTAACACCTTACTAAATTGCCTCTTCCCTTTGCCATTCTTCATATTTTGAAAATGTTGCCAAGATTCCCATCCCCTTTTGCTAATAGGTTTCTGATATTTCTTTCTTTTTTTTTTCACCTGGCCAGAAGCTTTATTGTTTCATAAATAAGCATTCTACTTACTTTTGAGATGGTTATTTCCAGATTACTGCAAAAAATATTTATCAAAAATAGCAATCATCCCAGTAATCATATAGACTTCTTTCCATCACTAGAGACTTCCAGTTCTGTATCAAAAAAACTTACAAATGTCACAAGAAAGGTGGGTAATGGTCTAGGCAGGACAAAAAGAAAATTCTATTGGGGAAACTAACAAAGCACTTTCCCCATCACATTTTTGATTCTTATTTTTCATAAAGACAACTACTTTTGCTTTGCAGTGCTTAATCTGAGAGGGAATGCAAGAAACCAACAGTTTTAGGAGAAAAACTGCTTTCATAAAAATCACCATTGTAAGCCATAGCAGGTTTTTCTAATGACGTCAAAATTTGAAAAGCTGAGAAAAGCAAGCTTCAGTTAGACATCAATAATTATGCAACACAACCTCAGCAACTATACTGTTGTTTGTGTCTTAAAAAAGCAACAAATTTCATGCTTTGCACATTTTACCTAGAGAAGTTTTCAGAATATGTTGCTTTGGGAGACTCAAGGAAAATTCACATATATATAATTCCATCAGGATTCCCCACGTGACTAACATTCTGGACTGTCCTAACATGTCCTCACTAGGGCCACATCTCCACTGTGAAGACAGCACTGAGAAACAGAGCAGGAGGATCAGTCACCCGTCTCTGTTTCACAGGCAAACCTAAAAACAGCAATTACTTCTTTGTTCCAAATACTCAGATGTCTGTCATTGGCTCATCACAATCACAAAATGCTAAATCCTAAGACTGAGAGGAACTGTGGGTAACCTACTGTTTCTCTCTGGTCTCTACACCAGAACCTCTACATCATTTAAAACATCACTGCAATACTCCATGTGTCGAAAAATAAACAGGCCAACACAAACTTGCTAATTTTCACTTCCTCCATTAAACTCAAAAATACATAAAATACTTAAACTCTCCTAACATAAACCTTAGATTTTACATTCATCAACTACAGCGTTTTAAAATTACTCAAACATGAGAGTTGGACTTACTTCTGTGCTTATTTGGAAGAGAATTACTGAGTTTATTCTCTAAAAGAAAAATCAACCTTGAGAGTCACATTACTGCAACATTTAAACATGTCGACATATTCTTATCCTCTTAACTCTCAACGAGAAGGGCTGGTACAAAGTGTGGAGCGAGCGTCTGCCCTCCTCAAAAAGAGACGCTGCCACTTCATTTCCTGGTGCCTCCAGTTGCTAGTATAGTTGCAACCCACACGAATATATTTAGTGTGTCCATGTAGATGTAGATCGACAACATCGAATTGATGGGTCATACTTCTGAGCTCCATACATGGGTGTTATTTCTGCACGTTTGATTACTTTCTGAGTATCAGAGAGCAGGAATATGCTGAAAAGAACTAACCCACCATACACTGCCACCAAGTACAGAGTGGCACTGGCGGCAGTGGTAGGTGGAAAAAGCATCGATCCCAGTGAGGATGCCAAGACGAAGCCCAGGCCCACGCCCAGGGGCGCTCCCATGTTCCAAAACTTCTTGCTGGGCGCACACCTTGCCACAAGGGACAGGCTGCCCATGCTGCCAGCCAAGTACCATGTTGTTCTGATGAGGAGAGGGCCACCCAGTATGGTCAGAGGTACCATCACCACACCCATCACACCAGAGTGGAGCAACCAGGCAGATGCTTCTGGCCTGGACTCTGTTCGTATGGTATGGAACGTACCAGCATTCCTGTTCCAATCATGGCTGCAAAAGTTGCACCAATTGTCACGCAAGATCCTCTAATCATGAAGTTCACAAGAACAGGACTTCTTGCTCCTGCCATGGGAGACAAAGCTGTTAAACCAGTACTTCCTGCTAGGTACATGTAGGTGGAATGTATCCTGTCCTTCACATACTGAGGCCAAATTACAGCCTTTTCAATTGCTCCGATCTCATTAGACATTCCCAAGCCATAGTAGCACAATACTCCAAGACCAACGGCAGCCCCTCCAGCAAAAAACCATCTTTCTATCTGGTCAATTTTAAGTATTTTTTCCATCGATGGTTCCAAAGCTGCCTCTTTGAGTTCTTGAGCAGTTTTCCCACGGCAGATTCTGATTCTTGATCTGGTGGCATATTCCCTGCTGGGTGTTAAGCACCATTGAGTCTTCCTGATGGAATTCTTCACAAGCGGGGAGGAGGGAGGAGGTCTTGGTGAATGCTGGGTGGAAAGCCCTGGAAGGCAGTGTCCAGAGACACACAAGCCTTGCAACCAGCATGGTGATGCACTGGTTCACCAGGCAGATCTGAAACGCTCAGAGCCGTGTCACCTCCACCTTGTAGCTCCCCTTCCGTGCCAGCCTTGCCGACCTTCCACCCGCTCCTGCTTCACAACTGCTGTGCCTCTGATATTTCTTTGTTCAAATACTGTCCAATATGCTTAGATTAAGAATTTTTGCATGTAATACTTCCCTGAAAGAAAATGAACTTCAGAGTTCTTTACCTGACGACGCTTTAAGTAATTAGGATAATTGTTAGCGCCACCATCACCACGGTTAATAGCACATTGGCAAGTTCACACAGACTCCCATCAAACAAAGACAAGTCCTTTCCAGTTGATTTTTTTAAAATGACTTTACCAGAAAAAATACATCTATATGCTGACATTTCAGTGGTCCAAGAAGATATGTATTTATTCTTCTAATCAAATAACACTCCCTCCTCATGTATATTTACTGATGCTTAAAATTCTATTAAAAGGAAGTGAGTTCTTTAATCTCATAAGGGAGATAAGACTTAAAGAATACATACCTCTTAAAAGAGGGGAATTTCATAAATCAAATAAACTCCAAGATATAAGTTGTTGTTCTAATTAGATCTGGATGGCAGAGAATAAGTAGAGAACAGAAGTCAATTTGTACATGAAGAACCAGCAGTTTAGAGGATATAACAAAACGGAGTAAGAGCCAGAGGTGACTCAAGTATACAGTTTCATACCTTTGTTAAAACACATCCCTTAGAAGTGCTAATTTGCCTATAATCTTTTCTCCCTGCACTTTCTAAAAAGTAGGTAAGCAGTTTTTCTCTTTAATTCTCTTTAATTCTGAAACAATAGATACTACTTTCTTCAGATGTTTGTGTCTGGCTTCTATCTCTAGATTTATTATGTAGTTCCTTACTTGTTGACATGTACTTCAGTGTGTTTATCTTTATTGATGGTTTTAAATTATAAATGCCTGAGGCCAAGATCTAACTACCTTGCTTACTATAGCAGAATACTATTGATACATGTCTGCTAAAATAATAAATAATAAGCTTCACCTGATGTAGTGTGTGTTCCTTCAGTTAGCTCCCAAGATGCCTCACAGCTTGGGAATACGATGATACCATTTTAATCACCTTTGTATAAAGGAAATACCTAAATAAACCTGAGGAAAAAAGAAACAAACAAAAGAGTAAAGCAGCCAAAGAAAAGCCCAAATGGTTGAGACAAGTGTTGTGGTCACCCAAATTCCTTCTGAGTAGGAGACATAGGATTTTTAAAAACTTAATCTCTTGAACTGAAAAGTATAACCTCTGTCTATTTAAAGAGTTTTCTATTTCTAGAATCTTTGATGCTCTTATTTGGTATATTCCCATCTGAATAATGAACACTTTTTATTTATTCTTTTGACATTTCCTTTCCTGGTGGTTAATTCAAAATTTTTCATTTGAAATTCTCCTGAATGGAAGTCACCTGAATAATACAAGGGATGATGTTGTTTATCAAAACAGTGTTTGTACATCTTTTTTAAAGCCTAGAGACACCCTGATCACTAGATTTCTGACAAAATACCGGAGCTATATCTCCATTGATCTTTGTGGGATGAACTCAGCTACCAAGGTTGATGATACAAGGGAGAGATTTATTTAAGAGAGTGATAAAGCAAGAAACTGTCTTGTTAGAGCTTTTCTTTTGTAATGCTACAGATTTGTCCAAGTGCGATTTTTAGTAATGGTGTGAAATAAGGCTTCCAAGGGAAACTCACATAGGATGTTTCGACTATAATAAGGACTACATAATGACTCTGTTTCAAAGCATCCTGGCAGTTTTCCTCTTCCATTTTATATTTCCCTCAACCTTTTGCTCCTTTTCTCATTTTTCCTGACCCATGTCTTCTCTAAGTTGGTAAAGAAGATTTGTACTGAAAACATCGAATACTAACCCTTGATGGAAAAATGAGGTAATTGGTCAGTTTAAGGTCATTTAAGTGATGTGAAAGTTTGCAAAAATTCAAGGATTTCAACTCAATCTAAAGTTGTCTGATACATTTTAGAAGAAAAGGAGTCTTTAATAATTTTAAACAGTCATTTTATTGTTAATGTGGCATATATTAAGTTAGTCAAATATTGAATAAGTGTGGGAAATTTGTCTTTGTGAATTCAAATTAAATGCAATAACTGATCCTGTTTTTAGCCATGTTTTAGAATTAGAAATTAATTTTACATATATTTCATGAACCCAGTTTGTAATTTGACTTCTAAAAATAAAGTTAAAAGAATCATAAATTATATAATTTAATAAAATTCCAATTAACATTATTGAATTTAAGGGCTCTTCCAACAAGTATAATATTTGGTACAGAGTGAAGAAATGAAATGAAATGATGGATCTTCAATACAAACATAAAAATAACTGACCTGACACAAGGCATATAATTTATTAGAGCTAACATGTATTTTTGATCAAGAATCAGGAAAAAATAAGAGATAAAAGAAGATAAAACACAGATAGTCATTTGCACAATCTCGAGAATGAACTTCCTTTTGAATGAAACATTCTATTAAGATATTGCAAAATAAATTCATGAACTGAACAGCTGTGATTTACTTCTAAAAGATTCCTTGGGGAATTTATTAGTATGTACCATATCTAAAAGCTCAGAGTTTAATTACACAAAATTATTAAAAAGAAAAACCTTTTGATGGAAGAGAAAAATAGGTGCTTAACTATATACCTTGAAGATCTTCCACAAATTGAGCTGGAAACAACCTCTCTTTTATACTCTCAGGCTGGGATCCAGCAACAATCTCTACCTTTAAAGAGAGAAAATACAATAAAGCATGAAGGTAGCTGGCAATCCCCATCTCTACTCCATAATTTCCTTGACACGGTGTTGTCTCCATGCTTAAGTCTCAGTAAGGCCATAATCCACACCTCATACCGTGGGCATAAAATGTAGATGAAATTCATTCTATGTTATCTGCCCTTTAGAAAGGAAAGAGCATAAAATATCAAACCTATAACATTAAAATTCCACAACTCACTAAGAAGTGAAGCCTGTTAATGAGAGTATTCCGCATTTCCAAAAGCCAGCAAAAAATCAAATCCGGCAGTACAACCTGTTAGAGCTGTCCAGAGGTCTGGCCTCGCTCAACTCCAACTATGGTCCATTGTCTCCTTGCCAGTCTCCCTTCAAAATAGAAATCGTCTTTGCCTTTAACATTCCTTCAAAAATGCTGCCAACTCTTACAAACTACATCAGAACACTTGCATAACTTCTTATACAATCTGACCTTAGGAAATATACATACATGTAGCTCTCTCTTTCCCTCAATCTATCATCATGCAGGATAGGGAGCCTATTTAAGAGCATATATTGATGATTTTGGAGAGATGAAAGATGATTAATTTTTTAAGGACAAAGTAATTTATTTACATTTAAAAATTGTTCCTCACACTGGGCTTTTTTGTTATGAAAATATCCATGATTTCATAACTTTGTGCCATAGTGACATCTAGCATAATTAGTTATTAAAAGATGAGGCAAGACAACACACTCATGGGAACATCATCAATGTATAAATGCCAGTATAATAAAAACATGGTCAATATCACATATGTATTGTCAGTCTCAGATAAATACTTTTAAGATAAAATCAGTTGGATTTGGTCGCCAGAAGATATTACTACAATTTAGTATGTTTAAAACAAAGCACAAAACAAACGTAAGAAAAGCCCTGCAACTCTGTTAAATAATAATATCTAATTATCTGATGCAATATAATATCTATCATTCATCTTTCCTTTATAGTAATAAATGCTCCAAATCCTCATATTCTTGTAATAAATATGATGGTTTATGGTTGGACATTATTTTTGTTCTGGAGGTTTAGATTAGTATTGAAAATAATAAGAATCTATGTAGCTAATTTTCTAAAAAGCTGTTTTTAAAATCCAGTAAATTTATTCTTAAATAATGCAACTTCTGACCTGCTTAGTATTCAAAACCAAAATCTGAAATTCTGCCACCCTCTTTGCAGTCTATTGATTTGAGAACTACAGCTGCTGAAATTAAACTTTATTGTTAGCATAGAGCTTTCAGCTGAGGAAGCAATTTCAAATTGGTATCTTTTCTAGCCCAGCTTAATATTAAGTAAATATGTGCCTATAAGTGTCTCTAGCAGATTATTACCTAAAGTGATGTGTGCAACTTTGCAGGTGCAGCTTTAAAGCACTAAAATCTACTTTGGCGATGACTCTTCCTACCCAGTGGGCAAACATTATTGGTGAAACCAAATGCACCGTTATCCCGAGAGCTCTAAGAGTGCTTTCAAGTTAGACTTTTTTAGTTTAACATATTTTTAAAATTTTAGTGCCCTACATTATGATCATACAATGATGAAATTGCCACAGTCCCCATCCTTGAGGAGCACCCTATCCAAAGAGGAGAAACAGACAGATATTACAAGATAACGTGGAAACAAATAATAAAGATTTACATGACGTATGATGGACAAGGCTTCTCACCTATATGGGGGAGGGATGCTTTTAGGGGATAGGGAAGGCATCCCAGTGGAAATCAAGTAGGGATTGATGAAATGGATGTCTTTGCTTTATTTTTTTATATAGCAAGTTCAGTTTCCTGGTTCAAGAAATAGCTCCTATTCTGTAAAAATAAGAAAATAATGTTCCCCCTGCTGGCGTAAACACTAACTGAAGTAGCGGAAATAATAGCCCATCATTTTATAGACATTCTGAAAGACAAGGGCAAACTTATGAATAGAAAAATAATATGAACAGCTATGAATTTTGAATAAAAAGATCAGTAAAGATATTACCTATTTTGACTTAGAATCTATGAACAGTGAAATTTTGGAAAATAGGGGAAAAAAACAATGTCTTCTCATGAATGCCCTGTCTCTTAAAGAATACTGTGCTTTTCAAAGTTATGCCTTGAAATAGGATAAAAAAAATACAGAAATTTATCTCAAAAATCAATACAACTTGACTAAGTTTGACATTTTGCCAATTTAAGCTTACACTTGAATTCTCCCAGACTTCTTTTTCCTAACAGAGAAAACCATGGCTGCTACTCTAAGCAAAGATCAATCTCTACCCAGAAAAACACTACAATGTGAATTTACCTGCTGTGGCGCATTTTTGTCATAAAGAGATGAGGCTGAAGGATTAGTGTGGATCTATCTTTAACAACCACTTTTATCAAAGGACTGTGAAGAACAAGAAGAGCCAGTATAAGCATACAGTGCATCCATGTAACACAAAGTGACAACTTGTCATTTTGCCATGTGATTTGGACAAAGGAAAAACTGATCTGGATAACTCAGTTCAAATGGATTTGAGAGGCTATGGTTTGGTTGCAGGAGGCCAAACCTAATACTTAGAAATGAAGGATAAAGAAGGAAAATCACTATGGTGCCTACAGCCAAAGAGATAAACCTGTAAATGACAACACAGCTCAGGTACAACTTTGTCTCCTAAAAAAAGGATCCACAGGCCAAACCTTGCACATATACTTAGTTATATTCATTGTAACCATCACCATCACCATCACCATCATCACAACTAACATTTACTCTGCATTTACTGTGAGTCAAATTTTATTCTAAACAGTATAGTTTCATTATTTTATTACATCTCTGCTGCAGCCCCATTCAAGAGATGTATTTCCTTATTTCATAGACTCTGAGACACCACAGTTTCTGAGATATGTCATGATTTATATACTGTGAGAAAATAAAAGCATAAACTGTTACTTGCTTCCTATTTTAAGATGAAAATATGAAGTAATGTGCACTTGGGACTCAATGAAATTGAATGCGGTTGCCCTTATTTCACAGAGGAGTGACCTGATGCCCTGAAGGGTGAAGGTAACTTTCCTAAAGTCACACTCAGACAAATAAAGAGAGTAGAGGAGCTAGCATGTGATTCTAGGTCCAACAAGCAGCTGGAAATCAGGTTCCCTGACTTGAGCCACACTCCGTGTTTATGATCCAGAGCAGCACTCTTCTTGTGCCTCAAAGCCCTCATCTTTTGAAGTAGGATTTTTGGTTTTGAACTAGATTATTTCTAAACCCCCTTTTAGCTGTCACATTATCTAATTCTTTATCTTCACAGCATAATGTTATGATCGTGGAAATACAAACAGGCCCTGAAAAAGAAATCAGTCTTGGAGTGGTGTGCATCATGAAAACAGCAATGCCTTCTGAGTCAGAAAGACCAGATTTCTATACCAATGCCAGTTCTTCTCAGCTATGGGCTGCAGTGGGTGAGATGCCTAACCTCTTTGAATTAATTTCCTTTATCAAAAAATAAGAAAATGTCCATTCCAAAGGACTTCTATGAAAATGAATTATTATAGTTAAAGTGAACCCCTTGGTGTGGAACAGATGCTCCATAAAGGTTAGTTGTCTGTACTCCAACCCCCAAGTTAGTCTAAAGTAGAAGCGTAGTCAAAGTCTTATCTGGGGGTTTTCTGGGGATACATGTATTCTGTTCTCACAAATGTCCTATGTCAGTGGTACTGGGAACTGAAAAGGATGGAGGGAATTGTGTGTTATATTACTAAGACATAGGCATTTTACAGTGTAACAGTTGCTGTTGCTCGTTGCACCCAGTAGCCTTTCCTCCTTCTTTTGGTGAAGTACCATGGCTTTGAATGGAGTTTACTGAACACCTAACTCCATGGAGGACCATGAGACTCAGGCTTGGAGTCAAATACCCTATCCAATCTGAAGAGCTTTACACTGTGAAATTTGGCCAGGATTGTTGAGAGAAAGCATGTGTTGTTTTCCACCAGACTCATGCCTTAAGACTTGGAGCTGCTGGTAGCCATCTTGCTAGCAATGAGAATGTAAGAAATAATGCAGCATGACTGATAATAGAGTTGAAAGCATAAGAGAAACAGTGCCCTGGTGACATTACTTTAGTCCAAACAGAAGCCAGGTGTGATGTATGTATGCTAATATTTTCCTGTCCTTTTCTGGGTGAATTAATAAATTCCTTTCTTGTTAAAATCTATTTGGATTAGGTTGCTACTGCAAACCAAAAACATCTTAAGTAACTCCGGGTAAGTTAATGTCACTTGTTAGTTTGAGAAATTTAACTATTGGGAAGAGAAACTACTGCACATTTCCTCATCTAATTCTTTTCCTAGGACTAGACAGAATCAAGACAACCACTGTCATTTTGCAAACTGCTTCATTTGCAAGATTCAGTAACAGAAAGTTAGGCATGATTGAAAAGGACCCAGAATCTGTACTAGTTCCCAGTGTGTGGACAACCTGCACCTACATTGCTCTTAAAGACACTACTTGTTTGTCTTCCTGCACATGAATATTTAATAATAGAAGTTCATATCTTAGAAATTGCTTTTGGATTTTTTTCTCTAAAACTTTCAGTAGAATTAGTAAAACTCAACTCATAAAATGGGTTGATGTCAATTTCCTTGTCTCTCCTTTGTAAGTGTACTTTGGAAGAGGTTGATGTAAATGAAAAGCAGCCTGTTGGAGAAGGACTAGACAGTAGGGGCTGAGCCAGCCAGGGGCAGATCAGATCAGCTAGCCAGGGGAAGATCAGATACAATCCAAATGCATATGCAGTCCACATTTCTTAGCCTGCCATTTAAGATTGTTCATCATCTGATGCCAAACCTTCTAGCCTTCTTCCTCATTCCTTTACCGTACTAGTCAACTATTTCAGCCAGGTCCATGCACTCACATCCGAGTCTTCCAGTGCTGTGGCTTTCATCTAGCCATTTCGTTCCTAAAGGAGACTTTTACATCCTTTCAATTTTTCCACAGAAAGTGAATCAATTTCCTCCGGTTTCACAAAGTTTTCCCTAAACTCCTTAGGCAAAGGGATCTTTTCTTTCTTGTAATACATAGAACATTCACCATCTAGCCGTCATTTAACCTGTAATTATGTATACATCATAAGTAGCTAACTGCATTGCATGGAGCTAACTGCATTTCATTTCCCTAACTAGAATGCTTCTCTTTAGAGCCAAGCATGATTGTATCCATGCTCCATAGTGAATACAAAAGTACTTGGTCCAGTGATTTGTGCATTGTTCAAAAAAAATCATTTGTTTGTGGGTTGAGGGGACGTAAAATACTGCCCTGAGCAATTTTTACTCACAATTTCTCATGGGAATGGAATTAGTAACTGGATGTCAGATCTGGAAGAAGCAGAAATGTGGGTCTTGGGGAAGGAATGACAAATAGATAATTTAAGATTGGAGGAGGTGAAAGAAGACACCAGGCCAGTGGAGCTGAAATGAAATACAAATACATAGGGTAGCCAATTGCGTAGAAGCATCATTCCCAAAACTTCCACAGGTGCACCTATAGAAACCTCAGCATCAGCAAGAATGGCCCCATATATACATGTAGGGAAATGTCTAGTTCCCAATTCCCTGTTCCCTTACTGATACTGAAACACCTTCTTGCAGCTAAAAATGATAGTAAAATCCCAAGCAGAGAATTGTATGTATTTCAGTATACATGAAAGAAAGTATGAGACCAACATCAGAGAAGCAAATCTTGGAATTTCAGGCACAGCACTGCACAGAGCAGTGGATAGAGCTGCGCTTAGGACAGAGCTGTAATAGGAGTAATTTACTTAATGCTTTGGAGGTTCAGTTCCTCGGCTGTGAAATGGGAGAAAGATTGGTCTGATCCATATATCTAGCAGCCTAACCAACATATGTTCTCATCCTCATCCTTCTTCCTTACTAACAGAATCTTTATATTGTTGGGGCCAGAATATGCTCAGCCAAAAGTACATTTCCCATCTTTCCTTGCAGATGGTGGTAATATCACAGTTTAAATCTTACAGGCAGGAGGTGTGGCTTTCTGCATTTTAGCTTCTTTCTTCCTCTTCCAATCTAGAACACAGAAGTAATTGCTGGAGCTATAGTATCCATCTTGCAACCATGAGGCAACCATGAGATTAGAATCCTTTCTTTAAGTCACATGAACAGAGAGATGAAAAAAGTCTGGGTATCTGATGGCCGATGGCTTGGAACTGCCTACCTTTCAACTTTTTTCAGTGCGAAAAAAATGAACTCTTATTTTCTTATTTTTCCTGTTTCTTTCATCAGTAACCAAACACAATCTTTATCGCACGGAGTTCTTATGTATATTAAATGAAATAATATTTATAAAGAGTCCATGTATGTGCTATGATCCTTTCTTCATACTATTCATAAAATAATTATAGAAGAAAAAGGTAATGTTTTAGATATTACTTCAAATTAAAACACCACCATTTTAGCTCCTTTGCACATGTGAAGTTGAGAAATCTTTTAAAATATTATTATTCCACATGTGTGTATCACACATCATCACATTCCTGCTCTCTTGTCTGCTCTGTTCTAATCGGCCTGTGCGTGTACTCCTTCCCTACACCACTTTTTTCGTTGTTACTCTCCACACACCCAAAGTCTTCCCAGACTCTCTCCTAATAGTCTTTTGTAAGAACTCCCCACCAATGCTAATTCTTGCAAACCTGAGATCCACTGTCAATTATCTATCCCAGTATTTGGTACTAAGTAATTTCCTTTTTATCTTGCCTTTAGTTATTTGATATGAGGAAGTTTTATCCTGTATAGTAAACTATTACTTCTTTAAGATAAGTGACACATTATTTAAGGACTATCCAAGCAAGATCTTTGCATAGACAACAAATCAGCATATGCTTTAGGTTCAGTATAACTCAGGGTCTCTTCCTCTGCTCTCTGCAAAAGTGTCTGGCACAGCAATGGGCACAAAGAAGACGTCTAGTCAATGTACACTTCATGGATCTGAAACTCTTTTGCTTTGTTTTGGTCATGATGCCAGAATGAAAAACATTCAATTGATATTTAATCAGGATTTCTCATCAGAAAATTCAAAGTGCATGTCCATTGAACTTGATGTACTGGGACCAACAAGTACAACTGAAAAGGACACATAGCTAGCCGGAGACAAATGGAAAAATATCAGACTGGTCAAGAACCATTTCCAAGATCTCTGTTTCCTTCTCTGACCAAAGAATTTATTTCATATTTAATGTAATCAAAGAAACACTTCAGTTAAATGCCAGAATTTCTTTCTACTTGCAGGAGGCAGAGACTGAGATTCCCATCTCAGAAGCCTCATCTGTTCGTATTTAAAAGTTTCTTTTTGAACACCTAGCACAGAACAATTATGATTTTCACCTATCATTTCTTTAGAGGGAATATTTTCATTTTAGCCAAATATTAATTTTAATATTTAATTTTCAGTTTCCTATTTCCTTTAATTCTTTAAAACATAAATTATTTTTATTAAAGTATTAGTTGAAAGTTACAACAAAATGTAGATGGGGAGTTTGACATTCAGGTGTACACAAAATTTTTAAGAAAGAGTCAATCAAAAGTAGGGAACGTATTTCCACATTTCAGAATTAAAGCAACAGCACTCAAGGAGGCTGAATCAGGAGGACTACAAATTCAAAGTTGGCTTGGATAATTTAGTGACTTAGCAAGACCTTGTCTCAAAATTAAAACATTAAAAGGAAGAAGGGCAGAAGATGTTCTCTCAAAGGCTCTGGGGCACCCCTGCTCTGCTGTTGAACAACATTAAGTCTGAAAGTAAAACTGATCTCTGCACCATGTAAATGACACTCACACCCTGTGAGATGTCACATCAATAGTAGTCCCCACTATCAGGTGGAACCATACTAAGCCAAAGCAAAACAGGGTCTTATTAATATTCAGGTGAGGGGATTCTTCCCACTCTTTCCTCTGCATCATCAACACTGGAGAAACTATTGCCTGGGAGAGGAAGGGAAGGAGGTATCTTAGAATCTGACCATACTGTCATACTGCTACCCACTACCCTAAGCAACAGGGAAACAGAGGCCAAGCTTTGAATCAAGTGTTCAGGATCACATTTTAAATGAAAAAATAAGATTTTTATAAAAACTGAAAATAACCGGAAAGTTATGGAATATAACCAAGACTTCAGTGAAGAAGATGCCATAGATACACTTATAGTCCAAAGAGTAGGAAATTCTCCATAAATTGGCTGTGTGTGTGTGTGTGTGTGTGTGTGTGTGTTCTGATAATATGCTGTGCTAGGTTATTCATAGCAACTGTCTTGCTAAAAAAAAAACCCTAAAAAACTAGCGATGGGAAATGCTAGACAAATATTTTTTAAAACCTTAAGGACATGTAAAATTAGATAATTGTTGAGTTAAAATTTAAGAAATAACTCTGAATGGTAAATGAAGGACAAAATTTTCCTTTATCTCATGGACTTTTGCTTAAGCAGAAACAAAACAAGCTGCAGTTTTCACTGCCTGGATGATGCCAGGAAGCAGATGGGGCACCCAGAACCCACCCATCCCTAATAATAGAACCATAATCCTGAAGTGCTATATGTTTAGTGTAAAGGTGGATTAGAAAAGGTTATCAAACAACTGTGTCCGCTATGTTTGTTAGTTTATTTATTTATTTTTTGGTGCTGGGGATCAAACTCAGAACCTTGCACTTGCTAGGCAAGGTCTCTACCACTGAGCTAAATCCCCAACCACTCCACTATGTTTAAAGAAATAAAAACAAACTTGAAAATATCTGCAAGAGCCAAATAATTAAAATGAACCAACAGATTTTTTAAAAGCGTATACGTTTAATAGGAAACCAGAGGGCTGGGGACTTAACTCAAGTGGTAGAGTGCTTGCCTAGCAAGTGCAAGGCCCTGAGTTTGATCCCCAGTACCAAAAAAAAAAAAAAAAAAAAAAAAAAAAAAAAAAAAAAAAAAAAAAAAAAAGAAAGAAAGAAAGAAAACCAGACACTGTTGCAGAGAGAAATACTGAACTAAAAGATGAGTAACAAGAAGTTGTCTAACATACAGAGCAGAGAGACAGAGAGAGAGACAGAGACAGACAGAGACAGAGACAGAGACAGGAAGAGGTATAGATTCACAGAAAGTAAAGAGAGAAGATTGCATCTTTATTTGAATTCTGGAGAAAAGAGAATGAGAAAATGACATATTTGGTTAGATAACATCTGAAATTTTTCTGGAGATGAAAGATACCAATCAGCCTATTCTAGAAGCCTGGTGATTCCCAAGAAGCATGAATAAAAGAAACTTCACATCTAAATACACCAGAATAAATTGCAAAAATCCAGCATGATAAATTTTAAAATAAACAAAAAAGTAAAACTACCTTCACACAGCATCAAATATGCTGACAAACTTATCAAGAATAAAATTTGAGACCAGAAGACAGGAGAATGAACTACTGAAAGTGCTGAAAGAAAATAACTGTCACCACTATGCACAGCAAAATGATCTTTCCAGAATGAAAAAAAATGACATTTTCAGTCCAACAAAAACTGAGAGAGCATGTGACTTAGAGACCCTCTAAAAAAACTCTTAAAGAATACTTCAGGCAGAGAGAAAATAATTCCAGAGAAAAGTTTTGAGATACAAAAAGAAATGAAGAGCAAAGAAGTGTTAAATATGGGGTGTACTTAAATAGCATTGAGTGTTATAAACAACAATAATACAGTTTTAGAGGGTTGAATAAAATGATAGCATTAAAAACATTAGAACAATAACATAATATTGTATGGAGACTAAGAGGAGTTAAAGTATTTTGAGGTCAGTGATGTAGAAAAAGCTATTAATTAACTTTACATTTTTATACTTAAATTATTTATGGGGCAGCAAATCTACAGAAACCATTAAGTGAATAGAAACAAATGGAACATTATAAATTCATATAAGAAAAAGGAAGTACAAATAAGGCAAAGCAGAGAGAAAAATAGATGAGGCTAAATTTTAAAAAGATTAAGGTAAGACACTAAATATGTCAATAAATGCTCTAAATAAAGGACAAAGATGACCTGGGAAAAAAATCAAGTTGTATGCTGTTTACTAGGTATATAGCTGAAACACAAAATTATAGAAAAATTAAAACTAAAAGGATTGATAAAAGATATATCATTAAATGCTACAACTCCCATTTCCCAAAAGCTAGTATAACAAGATAATATTGCATAGAATGAATTTCCTGGAAAAAATTAGCACAATGTACTAGAAAATTTAGTTTTTTCAAATGTGCAATGAAATGTATCATAGTATGTTAAAATTCATGAGTTAAAATTTATATGTACATATATATAATAAAATAGATAAATTTATGGTAGAAACTTTATATTACTCTTCTTTTTGTTTTCTATTCAGCAAAGAAACAAAAGTTCAGCACAGAAATAAAAAAATTTGTACAATATTACCATCACACTTGACCCTAATGAATGGATATACTTAGAACATACTATCGAGATCTGCTGAATATGTTCTTTTTTTAAAATAGGAAACTTTATGAAATTAATTAATGACCTTCCAATCTTCAAAGAATTGAAATCATATAGTATATATTTTCTGACTTCAATAAGTCAGCTATAAACAACAACCAAGCAAAGAAATAAAAAATCCCCATCAGTCTGGATAATTTAAAAATTATATTTCTAAAAATAACATATTATTTAAAGAGAAAATCATAATAGAAAGTACAAAATATTTTGAACTAAGGGACAATAAAAAGTATACATGAAAAACTGGGATAATTCAAAGCAGTATTTAATGAGAAATTTATACTCTTAAATGCATATATCAGAAAAGGAAATAGACGGATAATCTAAGTATCTGAATATATTTTTAAGGATTAAAATAAATGCAAAAAAGAGAAATTGGCTAAGAGTAAGAATTTATGATATTATGAGGAAATGTACAATAGAAAGGAGCAATGAAGTCTACATCATTTAAAAAAATAATTAGACTATAGAACCATGGTGAGAATCCTCAAGTCACTTAATGGAGAAGGTGCTATTTAATCAACATCAGGAGTGAAAAGTTGAATACCATTACAGATTCTCGGACATCTAAGATATAGTAAATTTGGATTTAATAAGCAAATCTATAATAAAATTGATAAATTCTCAGATAAAATGGATCTCAACAAAGCAGACTCAATAAGATTGAATAGTTCTATAACTACCAAATAAATTGAACCTATAGTCAAAATTTTCCAAAAATATAAAATCAGTAAGGACTAAATGATTTCGTTGGTGAGTTCACCCAAATATTCGAGAAAAATAGTCCAATCTTCTGGGAACTCTAACAGAGAATAGAAAAGATGGAACACTTCCCAACTCATTTATGAAGCCAGAAGAACCTTGATTCCAGGGTATAAAAAGGTAAGAAAATATTGCAGAACTATTTTACTCATGAACAAGTAAGTAAAACTCTTAAACAAAATATTAGCAAATCAAATACATCAATATCTAAAAATATAATCCATTATACCATCTTACCAAGAAGACAAAAAAGAAACCATTTAATAAAATTTAGCATCATCATATGATAACAACTCTCAGCAATCTAAAAGTAAATTTGACTATGGATTCATGGAAGTTTAACTACAAAAAATACCTACCATGTACATCACAGCTAATAGTAACGCATTAAAAACTTTTTTTGATATTAGAAATGAGGCAGAAATGCTCACTACCACACTTCTATCCTGCATTGCAATAAGGTCTTCAGTATCACAGTAAAAAAGAAACTTATATAAAAGGTAAAAAGAAAACACAAATGATAATTTTCAAAGATGATATTCCTGTGTACATAGGAAACACCAAATAATCTATATATAAATTATTAGAATCAACAGATGAATATAGCAAGATTCTTGTATGTACAGCGTGCAAAACTAAATTGTAATTTTTACATAAGAAATAATACATGACATTGACATTAAGAGAAAAAAATTAATTTTTCAAAAATTGTAAGTACCCAGAAATAAACCCTACTAAAATTAGTGCAATACTTCTAAGGAGAAAAATTATACAATTTAAATTAGGGACATTAAAGAATACCTAAATAAAATAACTATGTTGTGATCACAGAGCGAAAGAATTTAATATTGTTAGGATTTCAAGCCTTCCTAAATTGGTTTATAGATTCAATATGATTCAAATAAAAACCCCAACAGGTGCTTGTATGTATGTGTATATGGAGAAATTATAAGCTGGTATCAAATTTTAAGGGTGAGAAACCTAGACTAGTGGAACAAAATTAGTCTAAAGACAGCTGCAGATACCTATAATTCCTGATATATGGCAAGTAGTGCTGCAAATTAGCGGGAATTGGAATATTCAATAAATGATGCTCAACAGCTGGTTATACAAATGGGCTAAAATTATAAAATTAAACTTTCATATCATACACAAAGATTTATGCAGTTCAAAAGTGATAACATTTTGAAGAAATAACAGGAGATTGCGTTCATGTATTTGAAGAGGAGAAGGACTTACTTAACTATGTACAAATAGCAACAGTCAAGAAGAAATAATTTAAATGCAACTGTATTAGAATTTAAAACTTCAAACCCCATAGACCATAGAAATGGTGAAACACTATACACACAGGAATAGTGAAAACATAAGTGCAGGATAGGAAAATAAAATCACAACACACATAACTGCCAAAGATAACAACAAAAGGGCAATGTTCACATAAATTTGTTCAAAAATTTTAATCAGGCACCTATTGTATGGTAGACAATAGTCTAGGCAATAGGGATATATTTTAGTAGACACAGAGACTGTATATGAAGTAGATAAATAGGAGTAAAATATATGTAGCATGCCAAATGGTGATCAGTGTCTTGGAGAAAAACAAAAGCACTTTATATCCATCATCAGTAAACACACATATACATTGCCATCCATTGACAGGTAAGCATTGAGTCTGGGGGAAGTTGGGCTCATCTTTAAGATTTATACAGAGTTGGGCAGGTATTTCAACTGCCCTTCTTTCCCCCTTCCCATTTTCTCCTGTACATGCACACACACATTTTTCTCTCCTACTTGTAGTTGTATAACACTTCTAAAAAAGAAAGCTTTCACTTTTAAAATGCAAAGATGTCTTGCAGTGGTAACACTGTATTGAATTTACATTCGATTTTAAATTCCTCAACTTAGACTTTCTTCTTGAGAATAAATGGAGAAAAATGAGTAAGAACTGATTTCATGTGTAGACATCACCAGTACAGTTGATGAATAGTGGGACTGTAGAAAGCAAATGCTGGTGCAACTTATCTTACAGTTCCTAGATATTCAGAAAATAAACACCTATCTCATTGCTGGAAATGGATGGTGTACTTGCAGGAGCTAGGATTGAGTTAGACACTGAGGCAGGGCATCCAAGTTTGCTGTGAGATAATCTGAAATGAAGTTAAGAAAAGGAGAAGCGAGGGAGAAATTGACAAACTGCCAGAGACAGGAAGACTTACGAACAACAGAAATCTATTTCTCATATTTCTGGAGGCTGGAAGTCCAAGATCACAGATTTGGTACCAAAGACAGCCATATTTCCACTGTTTCCTCATACGGAGGAAGTGTCTGGGATCATTTGGGGCACTCTATCTACATGACCTAATCATTCCCCAAAGGCTCACCTCCAAATACCATCATCTTGGGAGTCAAGATTTCTGTATATAAATTTTGAGCTGGTCTATTGAGTCCACAGCAGAGAAGTTCTCAGCAGACCGTTATGCGTCATAGCTAGAAGAATTCCAGACTTACAGCTCTGCTGTGATAACTTGGGACAAAGACAGTCAAAATTTGCTTAATGAAGTAGCCATAATTCTGAGCAAGTTCAGCTGGGTTTGAGGCTGGTAAGTCTGACATGAGACTGAAAGTGATTCTTCCGTTTTCAACTTCTTTTTTCAATGTTTTGAATAAAGTACTGCTTTCATAAATAAAACAGACTTTTGTATATACGGGTTCCTCTAATTTCTTAGCAAATCAAAACATAAAGTTTGATTTTAAAAAAAATTAGGGAAGGGTCAAAGAATAAATACTGATTAAGCCTTGAAGGGACTATGGTATTACTAGGTGAGAAAACATTCAATAGAGAAAGTCTGGTCTGCAATTCAATTTTGCTTATTAATTGTTTCCTAGATCCATGAAATGGTCTCTATTTTTCTAGTTTAGTCGTCTTTCCCTTCCACAGTATTCTTCAAACAGCTGTGAATCATGACTCCAGAATGAAGGTGAATTTGTGAAGTTAGCCCCATGGAATATCGAAATAATTAGGAACATCCTGTGCTTCTTTACATTGCTCCAAAATCTGTACATCATTTTACTTCATCCACAGATAAAATCAAACTCCCTAAAGTAGATACTGGTATCATCTGGCATCTAAATATCCTGAATTTGGGTAATTTCTCATAATAACTTCATTTTTCCCTTAAAACAAGAAAAAGCAAGAAATAACAGTCATAATTCTGATTCCTGTTTAGTTCTAAACCAAAAGTTTAAAAACGTGGTATCCTTCCCTCTTCCATTAATGTAAGTACACTAATGTTATTGAAAGCCTAGCACAGCATGCTATATCTATTCCGTGGTACGACTGAGCTGATTCTGATTTGTTTTTATCTGTCTGTGAGATCATTATTATCCTGCTGCATAATTGACTTGGTTCATATTAGCATGAGGTCTTCCCAAAATGAATTCACCAACAGGAGTGGACATTCAGTAGTAACAATTATTTGTGTGCACTTTCTTTAGTGGCTTCTCCTCTAGAATATTTAACTTGCTTTGGGGTGTAATCTTATCATGATAGCTTTTATTCAATCCTCCTTTCCCATTCTTTCATCATAGCTACCAAAAATAAAAACTCAATTTTTGGAGTGGATGAGCTAGCATATGGCAATCTTTCTCTTCATGATTGTCCCAAATCTTTGATCTCTGTAGTCCTTTCATTCAGGGTTTTTATATAAAACTGTCACTGACCTTGGAAGTACCAGCTGTCCTCTTGAAATATGAGGCTGGTAATGATGACATACAGCATTGATAATAACAAATGGTAGCTCATATTTCAGCTGAGTTGAGTTTTTATGCTCTGCTTTTAGACTCAATGCATTCATATGGATAGAAAATATTAAAATGAAATTCATCTAGCTTCTCTCTCTGTCCCTCTCTGTCTTGCCCCTCCTCCCTTCCTGAAAAATATATGACATTTAAACCTACATCAAATTTGCTCATGAATCAGGCTATGGTTGGTATTGGGTTAGGCAACTCTTTCAAACTGAAGATTTGATATTATTATTTGAAGAGATTAGATGTTTATCTAGGATGGAGAAATTTTACCATAATTTTCATCTTTGTCATAGACTATAAGGAAATACCAACACCTTAATTCTTTCATGGTTTAGGATGAAAATTAAACTAGATCAGAGCTTTGAAAATATCAGACTATGTAATAAACACAATAAAAGAAATTATGGCTTAAGTTGAAAATTTGTCACTGTAAAAGAAAATTATTTTGTGTATTAGTTTGAACTACTGATCTTTGACCACTTTTTGAATTTATAAGCACATCCTTACATAAGCCTTCTCACAGGGCATTAAGGGACTTTCAGGTAGGGGAATGTGGAGATCATGGTCAAAAGTACCAGAATCTCAGTATCTCCGTTTGACAGGAAGACTAAAACTTTCTTTTTGAGACTGATTGCACAGTGTGGTGAATATAGTTAATAATAGTATATTGTACATTTTGAAATGTACAATGTATTGTACAATGAGATTAAGTTTCAAATGTTCTTATCACAGAAAATAAGAATTTGACGTGACAGATATGTTAATTAACTTTATTCAATTATTATACATCATAATCATAAATCACATCATTACACTGTACTCCATAAATGTATACAATTTTAACTTGTCAGTTTATGATTAAAATAAAAATTAGAAAAAGAGAAATGTCCATAGTGCCTTGGAAAAGAATTTAGTTATGGCACGAATATAAAGATAAAGAATTACAAATGCATAGTTTTTCTTTTTAACCTTTTAAAAAGAGACCTTTGGATGATCACCTGACACCCTACTAATATGCAGAGTCTTATGTCTTTATGTGTCAGTTAAAAAATAAATTTGCTTGATTCATAGCTTTGTGGAAGTCTCACAATCAGGTCCAAACCGGAACTGTTTCACAGCCAGTATGACAATGGTGTCGCTGATTGAAATCCTCAGGCTAAGTTTCATCAAATTGAATATACACTGGAAACTATTAAGCAATGTTCAGACACAGTTGGTCTGAAATTGAAAACGCATGCAGTTTTAGTTGCACTGAAAAGGACCCAGTCAGAACTTGTGAATCACCAGGAAAAATTCTCCATATTGACAACCATATTGGTAGCTCAATTTGTGAGGTTTACTCCTGATGCTAGACTCTTGTGCAATTTGCATAACAGTTTGATGAAGCGGGAGTGCTTGGACACCACTTCCTGTATCTTGTCTCTCTGATTGGAAGCAAGACCCAGATACCAAAACAACGATGTGGTTGGGGACCATATGGTGTCAGGCTGCTTATTGCTGGTTATGATAATATGGGTCCTTACACTTTCGCAACCTGCTAATCTGCTACTTTGACTGCAGAACTGTGTCCATTGAAGCCCATTGTCAATCAGCGTGTACTTATTTGGAGAGACATATGTTTGAGTTTAAGGAGTGCAGGTTGAATGAAGTGAGTGAACATGGTCTGAATGCCTTAAGAGAGACATTTCCTAAGCAGCAGGGTCTCATTACAAAGACCTTTTCCATTAGAACTGTTGGTATAGACTTGAGTTTTTGATCTATAATGGGAGACTTGACAATGGGGAAATCTACTCTGGTTATGCTAATGTATCAGTTTCTCCCCTTAAAATGAGTCACCTTCTTACAAGATCAATTACTTACTTGTTCCAAGGGCTATCTATATTTTCCTCAGAGGCATTTCTATCAGGAGAAAAACATGCTACGTAATTTTGATCTGACATAGGAAATAAAATTCTTATACTGGTTTCTAATACCCAGAATAAGGAATGCAGAAAGAAAAATGTGTTTCTCCTCCTCTTGTATTAGTACACCTAGTGACATTGAACCAAAATACCTAAAGATTGGAAATGGTTTAATAAGTGGGAGCAGTTTACAGAGTAACAGAGAGAAAAGAAGGAATGGACTTTTCTATGAAAAAGTCCCACTATGTCTGGGAGGTTTTCATGGAAGATATATTAGGCTACATTTCACAGTGCTCCTAGTAGAAGAAATTGCTTTGAAAGAAAGAAGAAGAAATAAAGGAAAAATTTTGAGGGAAATCCTTTTCATTTCATCAAGCAAGTGAAACAGATGAAAAAAGAACTTGTAAAGAGAATTTCTCAGTGCAAAAATTTTATTTAGAGTTTTTGTTCTTGCTGTGAATGCCAAATCTAAAATCAACTATTCTTGTTGTTGACTGAAAATGAGTAATCGACTCGTGTTAGTGTTCTTATTATGTTTGTGGTGAAGATGATGATGACAATGATAGCAAACCGAGATTGGGCAGCAAGTAGTCCAAGGCAGTTTGTCACTAAATGTCACAGTGCTCTAGGAGTTCTACTGAGAGAGTAGTGAGGACCCAAGCCTGGAGGAGCAGACATCTGAGATTTGATCAGCACCAAGGAGTAGCCAGTGGAAGGACAGCGGGTGGCGACTGGAAATGCCGGCACAATACTGCAGTGAGCCCGATGCAGTCAAAGCACAGCAGCTGCCATTTCTGTGAGGATTTAAAAAACCTTTTGCTAGGAAGGCTAACTTTTTACAACACAGAACATGAGCAGTACATGTAATAATTACTGATAATTCAAAACAAGAATAAATATAACATAGGTTATCTTCCAAATTTAATGGGAAAATATAAACCCAGATTAACCTGTTATGTTGGAATAACTTACTAATATTTTAATTAGTAAAGATGTGGAAATTAATTTTTTAAAGTTATTTTTTGTGTCTGTTGTATAATGAAAGGTTGGAGAAATCTTGAGTACAGGCAATTAGTTGCTTCTTTATGAAGTCTTCTGTATTATTTTGTAGTTAATTTTTATACCCATTACATTATGCAGAAGTTTGTTTTAAAACTTATATTCATTTAACCACATTGCAAAAATAGATAACACTCTTCATTTCTTTCTGTAAAACACTATGATTTTTGCTCATGGCATTTCCACTTAAGGATCCTACCCTTCAAGTAATTGGTCTGGCTTCCAAAATTTCTCAATGGAACTATCTTTTTGTCACAATTCTATATTTTATTTTTTTATTTTTT
>PVJO010018332.1:0-36964 GCA_004026905.1 Hystrix cristata | reverse complement strand
CAGAAAGTGAAACAGAAACAATATCCATAAAGAAAAAGTACTGTCCCTATTTCACATCACTAATACTCCCAGATAGATTGTGGATGTAAGTGGTAAATGTGAAATAAAACTTCTACCAAATAGTAACACACCTTTCTAACTTTGGGGTAGGTCAAGATTTCTTAGGCAGAACTCAGTAGCATGAACCATAATAAAAAACACTGATTTATTTTAGTACATTATAAATGTGAATTTCTGCTCATGAAAAAACTCAATTATTAAGAAGTAAAGTGGACATCACATAGCTGTTAGGCTTCCAGATAGGATAGGGAGAGATCCCTAACTCGGAAGAAGGTGCTAAAGGGAGGAATATGGGCTAGTTCCTTTCTAGGGCTTACCTCTCATTGTCAACGTACTCCATCTTTCCCACTTCTACATTTATCCACCTGGCCTTTCCAGGTAGCCTAGGGAATCTCCGGGGGTGGTAGGAGGGATTAGATTCTTCCTCGTGCAAGGCTGGGTTTGGGAACCTGAATTAATGCAGCTCTGGCCATGCGGGCATGAAGGAGGCCACACTAACGCTTCACCCTTATTCCAGGAGCAGGAAAGGAGGAACGTGCCTTGGCAGCTTACTTGTCTTTTAAACAGGGAGCTGAAGGCCCAGAAGGTTGAGGTTAGGCGCGACTTAATAGGGGAAGTACATATATAAACAAATGGGAATGTTATCAAAGGATTAGATGCAGTCCTCTGAAGATGCTTGAAGGGTCATTAAACACATACAGAGGTACTACCTGTCATTTATCATCAGGAAAATGAAAGTTGAAACTGCAATGAAACACCAGTGCATTTCTATCCTAATGGCTAAAAGTAAGAAGACTGACAATTTGAGGTACTGATGAGGATGAGAGACTGAAAGTCTTGAATGCTGAGGGGAAAGAAAATTGCTGAAATTTGAAGCATAATTTGAAATAACTACTTGGAACTCTTTACCAATGTTGAACATATGCATATCCTATGATCCAGCAATTCTACTTCTAGGCAAGTACTAGAAATGAATACTTATGCCCACCAAAGGACAGGGATTCTCACGGTGTCATTATTCATAATGCCCAAAGTGGAAACATTTCTATCCATAAAACAGATCGGTGAATTACGGCATGTTCACATACGGGACATGATGCGGCAGTGAAAAGCAAGAGTCTACAGCTACACTCAGCAACACAAGTGCCTCGTCCCAACATAAAGTTAACCAAAGAAGCCAGATGCAAAAAAACACGTTATTCTATCTTTAAAAAGTTTGAGAACAGGTAAAATTACTCATGGTGATTGAAACCAACACATGTTTTTGTGGGGAGGAGGGTACAGACAGTGACTAGAAAAGGACAAGAATAGGGTATTGATGGTATTAACTGGACCAGCTTGTATTTAAACAGGTATGTTCACTTTGTGTCAATTTATTGAATAATAAAATTAGGTAAGGATACACTATTGGGGCCAATTACTGTGTTAACATCTTCTATTCAATTTTCAGCTTTGAAAGGATGTGCTGCAACACACAACTGAAATAGCCAAACTATAAAGATGATAGTGAAGAGGATTTACTACAGGTTAGGCACTTTTCTAAAGAGTTTGTGAAGTTATTATTTTTATCCCGCTGGAAGCCTTTCATGGTAGTTACTATTATTGTCTGAGCTCTTAACCACTGCTCAACAATGCCAGTTGCAATAGACGGCTTTCACCCTAACTTCTCCTGGACTTGGCAGCACCAACTAAAGGTGATGATTTCCTTCTTGAGGTTTTCATACCTTCAGCTCCTTTCTAATGCATAATTCAGGAGGCATTGCCTTATCGAATGCAAATGAGGTTTTCTGGGACAGAAAAGTGTTCTGTGGTCTGACATGTCGGGAAACCCCCAGATTATGTAATTTAGACCATTTTACTTAGGAGAAGACTTCTCTGATGAAGAATGTACAAGAAAGGAATACAATACATAGTCCTTCCTAAGCTTATTTACTGGATGAATCCCATTGAGGGGATCAAATAAGAATAATGCCCTACAGAGCACACTTTGGGAAAGATGTTATTTCATTAGCTCATACTCCTGATTTTTCTCCAGCCTTCTGGCTCTTCCTCATTAGTCTCCATTACAAGGTCCTATGTTTTAAGTGTTTAAAAAATACTAGCATCCCCCAGAGCTCCATGTAGGTGTCCTTCATTTATATGATCCTTAACTCTCTTCTTTGGTAACTTCATGCAAAATGATTCCTAGGTTACTATCTAAAATTTGGTAACACCAAAATAAGCCTAAATATCCCTTTTAAATTCTGTATCTGTATATTCAACTATCTACTGAGTGGTTCCAATCAGATGCCTCGGACTGACCTTTGTTTTGATTCATCCAAACATGGATTCACCAGATTCAACTTCATCTATATTTTCTACTAGCGAATTATTAGTGTATTTTCTGATACCTATATTTACCTGCCCCATCTACATTTTCTATTAGCAAACATCATGCTCATGAGTCTACCAGTGATTAATTCGGAAACCTGGATGTCAATAGTCTCCCCCTACCTAGTGATGTTCCTGCTTATCAGCTAAATGTCCTCTCATCCTGTTGATTTTAGTTTCTAAACATGTCTTGAATCTGTCCTCTTGTTTTTGTCCTCAGGAAATGACACAGATGTACATGATCATAATTACAGCAGTAGTTTCATGCTTATACATACTTATACATGCATGTTAAAACTCATCAAATTATACATTTCAAATATGTATAGTTTGTTGAGTGGCAATTGTACCTCAATAACTTTGCAGAAAATGAAAGAAATAAGGGGGAGGCAAACCTAAATAGTTGCAATGTTACTGAGGTAAATCGTTGCGATACACAGATATCTAATGTATGAGATGGATTCCTATAAAATAAAATCTTATGTGGCAGCTTATAAGTAGAGAGTATGGCTTGTATGTATCCCCTCAACTGATGGTATTACCAACTACAATTCTACCCAAAATGATAGAAACAGAATTTTTTCTTTTCCAAATTTGCAGTGTGTTATCTCCCAAAATATTTGGTTTTGTTTCCTAGGATTCTGTTCCTTTGACATGAGTCAGAAGTATGAACTCTGAATTCCACCTGCGCACAGAGGTATCCCTGCATTTTCATTTGATTTACCCAGAAATGATTAACTGCATTCTCCCAGCCATGGAGAGGGGGTGTGTATCAAAAATTAGCACTCTACTCAGTGAAGAGTGGAATGACCCCTCTTTCATTGCTTTGGCTGGGATCATTATTCCCGTAAACTTCAAACTTTCACATCACCATCACGACTGAGTGGGTTAGAGAGGGGTATGAAATAGAAAATCAAAAGGTCATCAAGTTCAGGTAACATTTGTTTTTGTCATCCAAGTTGAAAGTAGGAGGGGGAAAATAGCTGTTGCTAAAATTTACAAGACTTTCTGCCAGACTAGAAGGCATAATTAATAAATAATGATAAAAAAATGAATAAATATCTTGTGTTTTCAGATACTAATTGTTCTAGAGGAGCATTTGTGATGTCTACTATTGCTTGCACAAAGGCAACAAGCTACAAATTGCACCTAGACTCCAGGGCAGCAAGATATTCTATTGAGTGTAAGAAAGACCAGGGCGAATAATAGCAGAATGAAGGTATAGATACTTCACCATGCTCCCTGGCAGAATAACTTAGATCACAGCTTTCAAGGATGGCTGATAAACACCATCATCCTAGTCACTGGAGGCATAATGAGAAATAAAGTCATATGTCAACATAAATTTCCTACACCGATGGATGCTCAAGCAGAACAGCGGTGTGCAGTGTGATGGTGAGAGGGCATGGGTTAGGAAGTAGTTGCTATTGGCTAGTGACTGTGCTCTTAAAAGTCTGAGATAATTACTTCAAATATTTCCTTGAATCAGTAAAACCTTTCAGACTCTCAGGAAAGGAAGTGTTATTAGAATATCTTGTCTTGAAGGAAATGGCACATCTACAACAAAATCCCTATTTCAAGATAAATGGGGCTTGCTTTTGTTTCGAAATCATCCTCCCATTGTCCTGGAACTGACCAGCCACATAGTCATTCATTTCAGTGACTGTCGCTTGCTCTGCTGTAGGAGTTTGATATAGATGAGCCTGAAATTTCTCCTTCTTGTGTAGATTTCCTTCCTTCCCTCATCCCTCCAAAGCAAAACAGAAACAAGTTATTTTAAAAGTAAATAGCAGTGCAGTAAAACCATTAGTTTTGAACTAATGAAGGAGAGAACCAGCTTGGGCATTTCGCAAAACAAAATGAAGCCAACTGGAGTGATGTTCTCAAAGAAGCACCTGCTAGATGATAAGAAAATAACAATATTTCAACAAGACAAGTCATCTTTGGGTATGAAGTGATTCATTTTGGAGTTTAGAGTTTAAAAACCAAATTTTGTAGGTTTCCTTATAAAAAATTGTAGCGGGTAAACACATCATACCACTTAAGAGACTCCTAGAGGGGTGATTGGATCATGGGGACACTGTGTCCATCAGTGGATTAATCTAGTGTTATTGATGACCGCATATGCTGTTAGGAGGTGGGACTCTGTGAGTTGGAGATGTGTCACTGTAAGAATGCCACTGAAGAATAAATCTCTCACTGTAGCTCTTCCTCTGTAGTCTGCTTCCTGGCTACCATAAAGTGAGCAGCTTGTTCCATCATGCCCTTCCACCACGATATTTTTTATCTTGAAACCAACTTACCATGGACTGACACCTCTAAAGCCATAAGCCAAATAACCCTCTCCTCCTTTAAACTGGAAGAGTCGGGCATCTTGTCTCCACAACAAAAAGCTAACTAATACCCATGTAATACTAAGATAGCAGTTTTACAGGAAGGTGATGCACATGTGCTTTTCATAGGAAGCAGAAATAAGTTAGTTTTTCCAAACCAGTAAACAGCATTTTTAATACTGCAGTTAAAATTGTATCAGAGATCCAGTCCACACTCCATTAAGTCTCTTCCCATTTTCCATTTCCACTGCTGCTGAGTAAGTGGAAGTCTTTATTGCTTCTTTCTTGAGCAGTGGAGGGATCTGTTTCTTTTTACTCTTTCCAACTGATTTGACTCCATATTGCTAAAACAACAGTTTTCCTAAACCACTGGGTTACCACACTCGGTGAAAAATACTTCAATAGCTGTGCATTATCTAAGAAATACATTTCCAAACTGCCTTACATGGAAAGTGCTGCTCTCTATCACATCCTTTTCCAGCTTAACCTTTCACTTCTTCAGGCACCTGATGCCACTAACAGCCCTGTTCTAGAAGTATATCCTGCCTCAGCAAGTGACTTTACCAGTGGGAGGGCTCTGGTAGGGTCTCTGCATACCTGTGTCAACCTTTTAAGGCATGTTCTTGAAGGTTAGTTCAAATGTGATTATTCTCATCAGTTTCCACAGCCAGAATTAATATAGCATTCCTCTGTTCTCCATGGTATGTTGTTCATTCTCTATTATTATATTCTACTTTATCTTTATTTATGTATGTCTATGACTGATTTTTTTTTGTGACTATCTAACTTGGTGTTCATCTGTCCATCAACCAACACAGATATCCAGGTATAAATGGGGCCAAAAGTACAGAACAGCCCCTCTCTAGGTTTACTAAGTTGATCTCCAAGAATACAGTCTGCGACAAACTAAAACTAGTAGCATATGTGACACAGATTTGTTTCTTCTTTGTAAGAATCTTTTTGGTCTATGTCTTGTACTTTGAGTAACTACTTTGAAGATAATGATAGCCAGGGTATTAACTATTGTTATTCTCTTACCCTTTTGTTATGAGATTTTATTTTTTCATAAAACTAGAGAATAGTTTACTTTCTCTTATCTGGGCCATAAAGTCCAATGGGGAGCCTAGGTAAATAAAACTGACATAATAGACAAAGACATTTCTTATAGATAATTATCCCCTGTACAGAATTTTATGATTACTTAGGAAGAGTAAAAGCTATATGTCTTTTTAAAATTACTTCACCCCTAGTACTTTACATGTAAAAGTAATTCATTAAGACTTTTTTGGGACAAAGGCATTTCTTCCACAGTTGACTGCAGGCGATTGTGCCTTGTTTATATTTATGCCTTTCACAATACTCATGTGCATTGCACATAGTAGGGGCTTGATGAAATTCTGCTCCATCACTTATTGAATGAAAGTTAGTGCTTTGAAAAGTCTAGAAAGTTTCTGCTGTAGTAAGGAAATAAAAATGATAAAAATGATGAGATGTACTAATAAAAATAGAAACGAGATGATAGAAAATGATGGACCAATTTAAAACATCAATAGCTTCAGATTTTAAATCTCCTCTACCAAAATTATATCTGGAACTTATTAACATGCAACCAAAGCAATTGATTCTTTCTTCTCTGTGTTTTTGGAAGACTTCGTATTCATTATTACCAAAAAATGATGAAATGCATGGGAAAAATCCACAATCCACAAGAATGGAAAAGAGGAAAAATAACATGAAACTCCCAGTAAGAACAGTCAGACATCTACCATTCATATTATATCACAAGGAAAAGGAAATAAGATTCACAAATAATAAAGATATAATGCCAGAAAGATAGTACTTTAAATAGAATAATTATAAAAAGCTTATTGTAATATCCTTAGTTCATTCTCAACTGATGAAAAATTTGTTGTACATCAATTAGCATCCATTTTGTAGTAGTCTCTCCAAATACAGGTTACGTATTCTTAGTTAAATATTCTTACTCACGATAGCCACACAAGTGTTCCCCAGCATATGTAGAGCATTTTCTTTTGGTATTTACATCTCATTTTTACTCTAACACCCTCTCATCATAGATGACTTTCTGTTAGTCCTTCTAAAAAGTTTGGTTGCCTGCCACGCTGATTTTCTGTTAACAAGGCCAAGTATGCTGTATTGTCTTCATTCTTTGCCTATTATATTCGTCATCGGTAAATTATCATACTTCAATGCACAGGTTTTTCTGTTCTCTCCCTTCTGCTTTCACCATAGTTCTCATTTGAATTGTGTTTTCCTCAATCCATTTAAACAAAATTTCATAAACAGTCTGCTTCTCCATTCTGTACTTCAGATTAAAGGCTAACAGGACATTAAAACAGACTACTTTCTGGCTCAATTTTGCTGAGGCCCAAATACTTGCTAATTCCCTTCCCCCTGGATAGCGAAATGCTAGCTCATCCATGTGCGACTCAGAGAGGAAAGCTCCAAATTGGTCTGTCAGCAGAAGCAGGCCCCTCACTCCCACAGCTCTGCAGAGTCCAAGAGACAGAGTATTTGGGGAGTGTGGCCAGGTACTGTCTCATTTCTCCACTGGGAGGAGGCTCGCTTCTTCCTCAGGGAAGCAATACACACAAGGGTGTCTCCAGGGAATCCGTTTACAGAATTTGAGGTGTCGCTTGAGGAGAAAGACACACAGAGAGTGACTCTATTTCCAATGGAAGTAGGACAAAGGTTTAGCCCCTGCCCCATCTCTTCCCCTGGTTTCTCCTCACTCCACTGAAGTGAGCTGCCACGTCACGAGTCACTATATGGAGAGAACCACATGGTAAGGAATCGAGTGGCTTCTTTCTTAATCACCAAAGAACAGAATCCTGTCAGTATCATGTGACTGATCCTAGGAGACGATCATTTCCAGTAAAGCTTTAAAGTGAATTAGCAGCCCTGGCAAAAGGTTGACTACAGTCTTCTGAGAGATGCTGAGCCAAGTGTCTAGCCAGGTCACAGCTAGATTCCTGAATCACAAAAGGGGGTAGAGAATAAGTGGTGCTTTGGGGGATTTATTATACAGACAGAGATGATAATTACCTGACTCTGGACCCCCCACAGATGGGCGCTGGCCTGAGGATGTCTTAAAAGCAACTTCCTAGAGGAGTCCCTGGAATGAAGGAGGTCAGCTCCCCAAGAGAAGGATAACATTGGACCAACAAGATCCCCAAAGGGGAGTCTCACCTACACAGCCAGAGGAGAGACATAGCTTGAAAGAAGGGATGGGGAGCAGAGCAGAGAGTGATGGGAGATTCTCTAAGGAAACAGCAAATGTGTCCCATAAATGGTAACATCTGCATTACCTATGCATTGCCCCTAGAGGGCTCTGAGGCCAAATTATAACCGTCCCTATCCTGTAATTTCTCGGCTTTCTGGGCTGGAATTTAGAGGGATTGGATGTAGCGGTGGCCTAGGGAGCCAACAGCAAGGCGAGAGAGGAGGAAGGGACCTGCTCACCCGCCCTTGTCCTTTTCTCCTGCAGTTTTCCAGGAGACGTGGGCTGAGTGAAATGATCGTCTCCTAGGATCAGTCACATGATACTGACGTGGGTTCCCTCTGAGTCAGTTTGTAATTCTGGAATTTGGCTAGAGGACACTAGAATTATATGAGGATTTTCCTAAAGTGGACCCTTAGATGAGTGTGAGCACAGGCTTTTTTACTATTTTGAAATAATGAGAGAAAATAGAGATCTGCCCGACACTTTGCCTAGCTGGGATGTGCAGTGAGTTTAAAGTAGGGCATCTCAGCCAGTACCACTGACATTTCGAGCTGTGTAATTCTTTGCCGTGTGTATGTATGGAGCCGTCCTGTGCACTGGAGGATGTTTAACATCATCTTTGGCTTCTACCCACTAGATATGACTACTGTCCTCTGGAGGTGACAACCAGCATGGTTAGATATTCTGAGGCTGGGTGGAAGATTGCCCTTGATTTAGAATCACTGGTTCAAAGAAACATTAGAAAAATGAAGTATTTCTATGTTTGTATGTTACTAAGCCCTGCTGGATCAATAAACTGCTTACGGTAGAAGCAAATGGAGAACTCTGAGAGAAATTCACCGGCTCTCCAGAGTCTTGCCAGTAGGACGTTCTCGGGAAGTTGACCTGACAGTTGGTAAGAACGCTCAGGGAGTATATATCTATGCATAGAGAGAACACAGATTTCCTGACATGGCTTTTAGGAACTGTCATGCTTCATACAGTATACCACAAAATTTAAAAGCTTGAAAGTCCATCATCAAGGTACTGGCCTCTGGTAAGGGCCTTTTTGATGTGCCATACCATGGTGGGGACATCACATAGTGACAGCTCGGGTGAATGTGTGCGCAGGTTTCTCTTCCTTTTATAAAGCCACGAATGCCACCAAGAGGACTCCACTCTCAGAACCTCACAGAACCGTACTCGCTTTCCAAAGACTCCACCTCCAAATACCATCAACACATGAAATTGGGGATTTTGTTTCCAACACATGAATGTTGGAGGACACACTGAAACTACAGCAGGAATCTAGGCATCACTCCTTTTGTACTAACTTCATTCCTTTACGATCATTTCTTGCTTTAGAGAATCAATTCTGAATGAACGCTGTCTCCTCAAATCTTGTCCTCAACCATGTCGTACATCTTATGCTTTAGGTCATTAAGATTTGGCCTGGATGATCAAATACACTAGGCCTCGAGAAGTTCTGTTCTTGTGCTAATTGCAGTTCTGTAAATTTCCTAAAAGTTATTGAGTCACACCCTTAAAGTGAGTTAATTTAACATTATGTAAATTATACCACAATAATCCTGTTGGAAAAAACAGTTTAAAGAGCAGAAAGGTGGTCTTGACATTTCTGTACTTCTCCAAGTCTACAGTATATATTCTTTCTGCTGCTATTTGAAGACATATAACACTTTTCTCTGATTACAATTTCCCTACTAAATCATTGCTTTCAGAATTTACTAAAGCTCCTTTAACTTGGCTTGTGGCTAAGGCCCGAACACTGATACTCCACTGGTGAGAAAATTTCATTTCGAAAAATTGGAAAAGGAAATAACTCGCTCATTTTTATTTGATTTCAGTTATTGTAGTGCAGTTAAGTGGTCTCGGATTTGTTTTCTTTCCACATATTGAGCTTGGATCTCCAAAGAGGTTATTTTTCAAAAGAAGCTTTTGCAGGTAAGCAGCATGTTATATAGGATGTAATATTTAGGGCCTGAGGAAAGAGAAGAGACTCTATAAACAGGCTCCACATAAACCTCTCTTCTATGAGCTCTTTGGAAACAGTGCAATCGATCTACTTATCAAAAGTAATGGCCAGCAAGAGCCAAAGCCATCAGTCTTCCTGGCTTTGGCTTTTATAAATGGAGTGAACTGTTGGGCCATTGGTAAAATATGGGAGCCAGTTAGGGGCAATTCAGTGAAGCTCATCAACTGTTTTGTTTATTAATTTAACAAGTTGGATGAACTAGTTCATGAAAAAACATCTTAGAAAATCTGAAGGTGAGTGCTACTTAAAACAACTATGAGTTTTCATTTTCATTTCCTTTTATGCTTCTCAGTACATGTTCACATGCCCCACATGCCCCTTACTATCAGGCAAGTTTTGTTGTATTTGAGGAAGATGGAAGGCATATCCCACAGAGAGAGGACAAAGTCCACTAGGAGAATACTAGCTAGGATCACAGCACTCACTTCCCAGTCTGTTCCTGGGTTTCTTAAATGCATTTAGTATTTGGTAGCATTAATTCATTTTAATTGTAGAAAACTATGGAAAATGTAAAAATGTACAAAAAAAAAGTCATTTATCATCACCTATCAGTGATAGGCGCTGAGTTTCTTTTTGTTTTGCCAAGAAATGTATATAAAATAATGCCCCTCGTGCAAAGGGAAAGATACTTAAGTTCCTAAGGGTCCCAAGTCAGGAAGTCTTTATTCCATCTACGCATAGATACAGATCTCCCGTGATTGTTTCCTGCCACATGTCACATCCTCTTCCGGAGGACTTCCTTCAGGCAGGGCACTGGAGAGCTAGCTAATTGCTTTCAATTCACCATTTGATTCCTATAAGCAGCTTACTCCAGCTTGGCTTAATAATATATAAGCATAGCAAGTATGTACACATATACTTTATTAAAAAACCAGTGGCTATGAAATGTGTATGATGTGTGGTTTTGCTCCCTCCCTTCCAGAACATTTGACAAAGTCTGGAGATATTTTTTGGTTGTCAATCTGGGTGAAATGGTGTTACTGTATCTAGTGGGTAGAGGCAAGGAATGCTGCTGAGCACTGTCCGATGCACAGGGCAGCCCGACCTGAACAGTGAAGAAACAGATAGCCCCTGATAGTAACAGCGCTGACAGTGTTAACAGAGATAACCACTGTTAACATTTTCTTTTGTACCCTTTCCTCTATATCCTTAATATCTCTTCTCCTTGATTCCTCTTTCTAAAATTATAATCACTAGTTACCGTCTTTCATGTCTTCTATTTTCAAACTTAGAATTATATTGTGACTATTTCCCCAAATTATTCTTCAAAACATGTCATTGACGCTGCAGAGTCTATCATGTGCTTTAACTATTCCTTACTGATGATCAGCAATCTTACTTCCAGCATTTCGGCAGCATAAATAATGTCAGTATGAACATTTTTTGACCATAAATCTGTTTCCATTTCTCTAATAACTTTCTTTGGATGGATTCCTAGAAGTACAATTACTGAATCAAACTAAATGAATTTTTTAATGTTCTTCCTCTTGTTGCCAGATTACTTTCCCAATTAACAGTCTCTCTGGCAGTGTATGCTGGGACTCATCAGACCTGCTGTTTCTACTATATCTTGTTGAGTTCAAGTTTAATATGCTACCACCAGTACCTGTACATTATAACCTCCACAAGACTTGCAGGGTGAGAAGTACATACTTGAACAACCATTCTCTCCTCTGACTAATGTAAAAGTTCAGGTTCCCCGTATTCATATACAGACTTCTTATTATAACAAAATGACTTCCTTAAGGTACATGAATGTAAAGGAGGAGAGGGAGGCGGAGAGGGAGAGGGAAGAGGAGGAGGAGGATGACCATAGAACCAGAGCCAGAAGCGAACTTTCACTTGGTGGGTGCCCTTTGCACCGGACCATACTGTCTCGATCCCCCTGAAATAACACAGCTCCTTTTTGTGACGCGAATCACACAAACACAGATGTGCTCCAAAGGGCTGGAGCCAGACAAAATTCTGGCCTCTAGATTTTCAAACTCATATGTGGCTAACATGTAGTTCCCTACCTACCCCTTTCCAGCAGATGGGGCTGTTTTTCCAACATTTACATTTGCAACGCAGCAATTACAGCTTGATTAATTTAAGGAGGGTTGCTCAAGGGTATTCAAAGAAGCCTACTTTGCACATTGGTACTATTGAGATTGCTCAAAGGCCCACAATCAAATCGGAAAATGAGACAGCATACTTCAAACATAAAACCAGTCTGCTCAGTATTGATGAAAACAATGTGTTTTTAAAAGTACTGAGGGCAACTAAATGATGAATCACTACCCTACAGCAATCATGTATTAAACTAAACTTTTTCTTTTTGGAGACATAGAAGTAAATGTGTTTTTTGGGAAGCTGTGGGATTCAGAGGTGGTTATTAAACAAGGTAGTTATAAAAGATTGTAAGTCATTATACAGATTTGGAATGGTTTGTATGGTAGATGTCATTTAAGAAGTGTTGGTGGAATATGGATGAGATGTCTGGGCTATCAGCAATGATTCATTTTCCAAAATAATTTGAAGATAAGATTGAAAAAGCAGCACAGTATCTTCTTTCAGCCAGCACAAATGGAGATAAATTTCTCACTGTCAATACAGGTTAGAAGGTCCCTTTCACACAATCAGGACTGGAGGAGAATAGCCTCTTCCCCATGTTAGGCCGTCCACAATGGGGAAAAGCGGCCTCTCCAACTTTTCTGAGAACAGCTGAAGTCCAGGTGAGGGCTCAGTTTCAATATGATCAATTGTCATCCATTCATGACTAGAGAAGAAGGAAGAGACCAAGAGCAAACAAGCAGAAAACAAATCTTCCTTTACAATTAATCCACAATCTGTGTATCTCAAAAAACTGTCATTGATCCACAGAGAAAAGTCCTTGTGTTTCAAGAAGACCAAAATAAGGCACAGGCTGCTGATAAAGAGGAGACAAACTATGATAGTTTCTTCCGAAATTTGTAATTTGACAAGAAATGAAAATAAATTACCAAGTATCGGCTTGAGAGTTGCGCAAGGTGCAGAGTGAGAGGTTTCCGAGACGGAGTCAGATAAAGCAGCATTTGTGAAATTTATTTTAGGTCTAGCCCAAATTAATGTATTCATCTGTGAAGTTACCTGTATTTGTTTGTAAAGATTTGTGGTTATATAATTTAAGGATACTAATGTATAAATGCATTTTCTTTCACAAAATCACACAAGTATGTATGATTTTATGGAAAGACTCATGAAAAATGAAAGGTGGCCACTTTCCAAAAGTTTTCTTGTGCATTTGATAGAGGCAGGTATAGAGCAAAGGGTGAACAACACTTTTAGATTTTAAAATATCTCATAGAAAGCCACCGCTTCTGTTCATATAGTGCTGCTTCAAGGAAACACACGGGCAGCAGTTTTAACTCAACTCATTCTTCAGCCTGGCCTTTGATAATAGAAATTAACAAGCTGAACCATCTCTCTGTAATTCACTGTTTTTAAGCATGTTTTGAAATTAGTTCCAAGACTTAGTCTTCACATGATGGACTCGGCTGCTTTGTTCCTTGAACACAGCATGACTGGTGAGTGATTTCAGTCCTGGGTGCTCTGAGGAAGGCATTTTAGAAACACTTTCAAGGACGTCAGCAACTTTGCAGATTTGAAATCATCAATATCCACACTACCAAGCATTTCAACTGCTTCTTCCAGTCAGGGGAAGCCTGTGCTGATAGCTCTCCCCACGGCAGGCACTGGATTTAATTGGAAAATTTCCAGCTGATAGGTTAAATGCTAACTTGAAAAATGCACTGTATTTAAGGAAACTCCACTTGAAATAACATGAAAATTTCTTCTAGAAGTCTCCGTGACTGTCACAGTTGAAGGGCTCAGTGTTATTTATCAAGGTTTTATGTTTTATTACCCAAATATTGAAATGTTTCTACATGTACCATCACTTTGCATCTGGACTTATTGTGGTACTCTGGTTCTTTTTATAGGAAGTTGAGGGGGCTGGAGAAATATTATCTCCGAAGCTTCAGAGAGTGTGTTTCTTCACATTTTTGTGGAAATTCAAATTTATTTTTATAATATCATGTTCTGCACATAAGAGGTGAAACTACATTAAATCATGGACAAGGCACGATTGAACGTTACCTAAATGAGGTTAGTAAATGCCATTCACAAAGCAGCTGCCACACAACTACACTGACCAGCGGATGAAGATTCAGGGAATTGATGGCGTAAGAAAAGTTAGAGGCATTTCTAAATCTTCCAATTTAATTTTATAAATTAATGAAGTACATTAAGGCCTTTTTCATGGAGAGAATAAAAAACCACATTATATATGTTCTTGGATTGGCAGTTTCAAACGGCTAGTGGAATGTCTTCACTATTTGCAAGGTCTTTCCGAGTTCTGCTGTACACTGTCAGTATTTTTCTTAGGCTTGGGCAGAGTTTGGGGTGCCTCATTTTGTACAAAAAAAAGGCGATCTGGCAAAGTCATAGCATCTGATAGGTCCTGCCAGCTGAGTGATTTATGGCAAAACTAAGAGGCAGGCATCACCAACACAGGCCTCTCCTTTTCTTTTTGGGTATTATCTATTTTTTCTTTAATTTAGGCTCTTTCTGGTCTATTTTCATCTGTTATAACTCCTTCAATTCTTAACAATTAGGAGTTTCTCATATCACCTATAGGCAATTCTCATTTCTTATTAAGAGCTTTCCTGACACATTTCTTACTCCCAAGCTAATGAATACACTGCTTGGAGTAGAGAGGCTATTTTGGAGACTAATTCTTCCTGAATTCCTGTGACTTCTAATTGTCGGAAGGCCATCTTTGCAAGTCATAGGGATACTTAAGTAATAGGCAATGTGTAGGTGTGGGGCAAAGAGATCTGGGATCAAATACCAGCTCTGTGACTTACTTGGGATGTGACATTGGCCATAACAACTTAGGGGCTCTGTTTCTTTGTGTGTAAAGGTTAGATGATGCCATGTAGTTTACAGATTGTAGGATTGCTGGCTACAGAGCTGTAAGGACACTTGGCCTTATCTGAGTGGACCACAGACCCTCATAATTTGTTAAAAACTTCTCTCTGTCTTTCCCTCTCATTCAAACTGAAGGCAGGATCCTAAGGACAGTCAGATTATATATGGGGATCTTAACTCTATAGCCAGAGGGATAGATTGGTGTGGAAACCTGATGCCAAAGGAAGCCATCTAGAAATTAAATCCAGCCAATTATGGCATCTTCATAATGTAAATCATACACACACACACACACACACACACACACACACACACACACACTATTGTTGAGACAACGCTGTGAGTCCTGGAACTCTTTTGACATTGACTTATCATCAGTGCCACTCTGTTTAGGATGCCTCTCTGCTTGCTTCCTCGTGGCTGGCAGCTGAGTATTTTCAATAAAGTGCAAAAGAAACAGGCTGGCAAACCTGAGCCATGGGGCAGCATGAAAAAGTAGAAATCAGGAGGCTCCAAGTAACATGACTTGCAGAGAAATGTGGGAGAATAAAGCAAGGGTGTGGATAAAAGATGGAGTGCGGATCTTGTGCCAGAGGCCGCCCAGGATTAGCCACCTCCTGAACAATTGAGTCTGAATAGGTTTCTGTTCCTTACAAGCAAAGTGTCACTGTGAAAAACTCTTGGTTCCTGTCACAGCATGATGACACAACATGACATTCGATATGCGAATTGTTAGGATTCTCAGTCTGCTCCAAGGCAAGGTCTCCTCCACAGCCTGGCAAATCTTCAAGACAAAAACATTCTACATTTTCGTGGCTTCTCTAGCCACCCTCACAAAGTGTGGGAAGTAGCCTCTTGGTTTACTTAGTTGGTGGCTCCTCTGTTCCAAAAGTCTTGTAATATTGCCCTCCTTTTGCCACATCTCTTAAATATAGCAGTCCTTCTTTTTCATGGTAGGTATAGTCCAAGACTTCCTGGTGGATGCCCGGAAACACAGATAGTGCTAAACCACACACACACAGTGCTTCTACCCTATACACATTCCTATGATATGATGTAATATAATTGATAAATTAAGCACAGCAAGAGGCTAATAAAATGGAACAATTATAATAATACACTATAGTAGAGTATTTATAAATTCCAAATATATATTTCTAGAATTTCCCATTTAATATTTTCAGGCTGTGGTTACCTTTTCCCACTGAATTTCGATCTAGACATCCTGGTCCTGGGCTTATGTTTAGCTCAGCAGGAGGGTCTAGTCCAGAAAATGGGCTCCAAGGTAAGCTGGCCCTCCGTTCTTCCTCCAGCCTTATCCTCAACTACTCCCTGCCTCAGTACCATCATTCTCCCTTATATTTTTTCATTTCTTTGGATCCCAAGTTACATGATAAATTGGGTTTTTTTTCAAGGTACATGGCTTTGATAGATCACAGATTTCAGGGTCTGGAAATCTACCAGATCCTGGTGGAGTCTCTCTATGACTGACATTGGCAAGGGGAAAAGCTACCCTTCACATGGGAAGGGAAAATGTCTTCTCACCCTCACTGGCACAGGACTTTCATCTTAACCAAGAACTTCTCTAAGGACCTAAACATATTTGAATAGCCTTTTTTCTTCTTTTTAAAAATATATTTTGGTGTCCTTTTCTCACCCCACTTCTTTAATTAGAATTAGGTGCTGAAACACTAGGTCTTACCCTATCTGTTAGAAGAGAAAGAAATCATGGAAAGTTATGTCTCAACCACTAGATGAACACAGAACTGTTGCTACGTCACAACACTTCTTTTGTGGCAGATACTTTGTACCCATTTTCCCTATCCAGAAACTGAGGTTCAGAAATAATAGAGAAAGCACAAATCATATAGGTAGTTAATGGTGCAGTTGGGAAGCAATGTCTCGGGGTTCCTACTCTTTCACTTTCTACATCTCTCTGTTTATGGTGGCAGGAGAAATGAAGAGCCCCACAAAAGACAAGGGAGGGCAAGCATGGTAAGCAAACGTAATTTATAGTTAGAAATACAGTCACATTTGGAACGCTTCTGAAAGAATGCTTTACACTCAGAGCATGCATGAAATGGTGGCTATTATCTCACTCAGTGTTTCAAGAAATTGTCTATCTTGTCATTTAAGCCAATTATGTATGATCTCCTATGAGTGCATAAGCATGTAGTATCAATCAAATTTCTGTCTCTGTAACACAATACCTGACACTCACAATTTAAGGCGGAGAGGTTTAATTTGGCCAAACATTTCAGGGAATTGAATCCGTCATCTGCTGACTGCAAGGAAGAAACGTCATGGTTGAAAGGGTGGGGTGGGACAAAACTGCCTAGTTCATGGTGACCGAGAAACAGAGCAGGGGAAGAGGGCTAGAGACAGAAGAGCCGGGGATGTGTACATCACCTAAGGTTACCTTTCCAGGACCCGGGCAGATGTACCCCAAACGCTCTTTACTAATCCCTTGGGCATTTCTTAAGCCAATCAAGAAACTAATTAAGGTTAACAATACATAGTAAAATTCAGTGATGCCACAAAAACTGTTTCTCTGGGTGACTTTTATTCCTTCCTTTCATCATCATTCATTATCTTTCTCTTACAGTTAGCTTTTGATCATTAAAAATATAAAATGTATATTATTGACCTATTTTATTTTCCATATGGGAATCTTAACATGTAAGACACTGTGTTTTAATACTTGGGCCCACAGTGAACAAACACATCCTTGGTGTTAAGGACAGAGCTGAACACTACAGGGTCTTGTTCGTGCTTCCTTCTGCAGTGTCGTGATGGGAATGTGGGCTTACGCCCGGGCAGCAGGCATCCTGGGACATGACTGCACGGCTGGTTTCTTGCAATGAAAGGTAATTTAAACTCAATTATCTTCAATAACAAAAGTGATGTCCTGAAACAGTTTTGGCCAAGGCAATAATATCCATTGAAAACAAGATAAAGCCTCGACAGAGTGTTTGGTTGAGATGTAGGGTTTGAAAGAACAGGAAAAGCAGAGTAAAAGAAAATCGCTGAGGGAAAAATATAATGACATACACGTACTTATCAAATGCAATAGTCAAAGCCCAGAAGCATGTAGATAAATTAGAATATAGGAGTTCAAATCATGGCACCCTCCAAGGTCTGGAAGGGTTAAAGGAAAATGATATATACTCTCTTCCAAAAAAGTGATTTTTTTTAAATTTTGAAAAATAACAGAATATTTTCACCTACATTTTATGAGTTATGTAAGAACAACAGGAAGCAAGACAACTCTGGGCAGACAATGCTCAGACTCTGTAGAAACTGATGTTCATAGGGTTTCTGGCATAATGGTAATTATCCTTATAGTAAATGCATTTACATACATGCATAAGTCACAAGTTTAAGATAAATTCAAAATACATAATTTACACTTGGAGAAAACACAAGAGTAAATTCTACCTTCTGAGTGCATTTGCGAAATAAGAATAAAATATGTGAAGTTTATTTTAAGAGCAGTGTAGTCTGGAATGCACTTCAGAGAAACATTTCCACAGTCAAGAAGTAAGAGCAGCTTCATAAATGTAAGCTGTAGATGGCTGAAATTTATTAGAAATAGAACCCAGAAAATAGAGCTGTATCCATAGATGTGTATTCACCCACTTCTATAGAAGAACAATAAAATGGCGTTTGAAGAAAACATTTCATCTAGAAAAAGTAAAAGGCAAGATTGATCGCCACTTCACTCTAGTTTTTTGTGCTATTATTCTTTTACAGAGAAGAACAACGATCAGAAAGAAAAGGAAAAATGAGCTCTCTAGACAAAGATGGTATTTTCTCCACATGACAAACTTTAGAATATTACGTCAAAGGTTTCTGGATTAGTACAGAACTCTGACGTCACCATTTCCTAATCACATGTTTGTTTCTGGAATGACTGAGCGTATAGGTGAATGTCCTACCCTGTCTATAAACTCTTCTCTAAACTCAGTCCCTAAAGCTGAGGAAGTCATAAAATTGCATTCTCTGACCTGTCCTGCTGTGTCCACACGTTCAGTTCTAAATGGTTCCCTCTTCACTGTCCTAACAGTTTGTCGAAATTGTTTGATTAGTGCACCAATATCTAGGCCTGCCCAGAACAGCATCAGTGTGGACCAAGTCCCACTTAGGCTCAGAAATAACAGATGCTGAGTCTATCCTCTGTCACCTGAAATGATATGGAATGAAAATGAGAAGATTTAGCAGGAAAAATAAAACATTGAATGATTCTAGGATTAAGATCGGGGGAAACTGAGACTTCAGGTTTGCTTCGGATGCCTTTTCTCTTTATCCATTTTGTATCATCACATGATCGCCAGCTTCCCAGTTGGATGCACTTTTCTCCTTTGGGCTGACTGTGGCGGACGTTAAGTTGAAGGAGTGAGCAAAAGTGTGGTACAGACAGGCTTGAAGTCCTTCCTTCCTGCTGGCTTATCTGCCTTCCTCAAGTTTTTACTGAGCATTTCTATGTTCTGGGCATAATAGTCACTAAATATGCAATAATGAGCAGCAAGAGCTACAATCTCTTCTTTCCTCAGTCTATCAGACTCATCCTACAGACAGGCATATGCATACTTTTGGATGTGTAGTAAGAGTTCTGGGGTAGTATGCCCTGAGGGAAGAAACGGGGTCACAGAGAGTTCAAACAATGCATCCTTCCTAATGCTAGCTCTGACGCTTTCAAAGAAGAGTTTGATCGAGAGAAGAAATAAGAGATTAAAAGATCCTGTGTCAAAGTATTAATAAAGGTTCTGCAGCAGGTAGGACCAAGACCTGGAAAGAAATGAAGTTGGTGTGATGAAAATAAAAGCCAGAAATATAGACCCCTGTTAAGGTGTCTATTCCCTATTTTAAAGGAACTATAGGATGCCTTGGAAGGGTTGTTGTTTCTGTGTTTTGGTTGGGGGATGTGCTGCAGAGAGAACATGATGGCTGCAGAGAGAACAGAATACCTTACATAAAATTGTGATGAGTATATGAAGGGCATTTAAGAGGTTATTGTTGGGTTTTAGGTTAGAGACACTCGGTTTAGGTTTTGCAAAAAGAGATGGTGAGGACTAGGTTGGTGGCAGAAGAGACAGTGAGAAGTAGGTAGGTTTGAGATATGTCAGAGGTAAAAACCAGTAAGACTGAGTGGTGTGTTGTTATATGAAGTACAAAGACAAGGATGGTTTCAAAAACAGCTCTTTGGTTCTGGTTTATACATCGAGGTGAATGTGATAATGAGACTGACAAAATTAGAAGAAGGGTTTAGTTAAGAATAACAGGCATTCCGTCTGCGCTTGCTAAGCTTGAGATTTCTTTGCGTTGTCAAGGTGGGTACATCTAGTAGACAGTTCGGTGCCTGACATGGGCCTAGGTATGAGGTCCAGAGGAGATGGGGAAGGTGGAAATCACTGATTTGCAGACAGTACCCAGGTTGGTGAGTACAGATGAGTTGCCAAGGCAGGGAGCAAAGATAAGAGGAGAACAGGGGCTGAGATGAGATGCAAGGAACTCCAACATTTAAGGGTTAGCCTTCGATAGCAGTTAAGCATCCAGAGAAGAGAGAGGAAAGAAGAAGAGTGGAAAAGAGAATCCAAGCAAAAAGAGCATTCCAAGAGGGGGTGAGGGCTGCCAACATCAAGCCAGTTGAGTGACGTGAAGGGTTAGGCCAGGAACTGTCTGATCACTCAGGAGGGGCTGACTTGCCATTAAGAGATGGGATCTGATGGGAAGGGGGGGTCACTGGGTGTGGCCAGGAAGGGGTTATATCTTCCTGGCTCTTCCCTTCACTTACTCTACTTCCTGGATGGCAGGCCATGAGCAACTCTCCTCTGCCGGGCCCCTGTGCCATGCTATCTTGCCTTGGAACCACCTATTGACTGAATGCTCTGCAGAGCAAATAAAGCCAAAATAATCCTTTCCTCCTTTACTATGTGGGTGGTGGGTATTGCATCTCAATGATAAGAAATTAACTAAGACAGCTTGGTAACAGGAAGTTGGGAAGGTTACTGTTTTAGGAAATTAGCTTTCTTCTTGAATTAGGAGTCAAAGCCAAGAGTTCATCATTGCGATCTCACCTAGGCCTATTCTCTCCACATGCACCAAGCCACAGACATTCTTTCATCTTGATCTATCAGCATTTATTAGTTTGGTATCTTATCTTGAGATTCTGTTTTTAAACTATGATATACAAATCAGGAATGAATAGCTGATAATTTAAGTGGCTATCCTCTTTAGGTTGCATCTCAGTATCTTTAGTATATCAACCCAGGAAAGTAACTTCTGTAGAAAATTTAAGCATTGTATCAGGAAGAAGGAAAAACAGATTGCAGCCTAAGAATGTTAGCATCATTAAGGGACAACAAAGACCAGCTCCTATTCTGTACTAAATACAGCCTGTCTGTTAGTGCCCTGAGAAGGATTTTCATTTGACTCCCAGGTTGTAAAACCTGACCATGGGAATTCTACTCTACGGGAATGAAAAAGAAAAAAAAAATATCATTGATATATACTCATTAGAATCTAGAGAAGATGAGAATAAGTGACAAATTTATAGGAAAAAAGCACAGTTTTGGGACCAGCTAGATTTCAAATTGCACTTTTGCCATAAACTCATTTTTAACATTTCTTAGCCTCAGTTCACTCACCATGGAATGGGAATAAAATATGAGCACAGAGGATTGTGAAGATACAGACAATATATGTTACACATTCACCATATCTACCTGAAATACATCAAGTATAACTTGTAAAATTATTGTGGTAGTAAATGAGGGTTAACTCTTCTAAGTATCAGTTTTATCAAATTCCTCATCCTAAATATGGAGACTTAATTCTTACCACTGTAGACTCACTGAGGAATTTAACAGGATTATGTAAAGGAATGTTTCCTTTTCTTTTAGAATAAAAGTGGACTATTTTCCTTTCTTCTACTTAGGCACATTTTCCGAGAGGAGGTGGGCAGTTGAGGCACGCTACAGGAAGTCTAACCATGGAATGGGCTGGATTTTGCCCCCACAATGTCTTGTTAGATAAATTGTGCCATGCGATGACCGGGAAAAAGAACGCTGTTCATCCCTGAGCTGCTTCTCTGTAGATGCGGTGTGAACAATCTACAGGGCCTTTTCCATGGTAGAAAGTTCTTAGAGGATGTCTTAGACCACTTTGTATTGCTGTAACAGAATATCTGAGACTGTGTACCTCATAAAGAATAGAAGTTTATTTCTTCTGATTCTCGAGAGTGAACAGTCCAAGGTCAAGGTGTTGGCATATGGTGGCGGCCTGTGTGCTGTGTTATTGATGGCAGAAGCTACATGCACCAGAAAACATGGGCAGAGAGAGGAAAAGGGCAGAACTCATCCTTCTACCAGGACTCTGTTCCCCTTATCACTGCCCCCACCCCTGCAGGAAGGGCATTAGCCCATTCTCAAGGGCACAGCCCACATGACCTGATCATTCAGAAAGGCTCCACCTCTCAATATTATGGACTGGGGCTTAAGTTTCCGACACCTGACATTGGGGGACATTCTATCACAGCAGAGAATGAAGTTTAATTCTTACAAAGCCCTTTGTAGACAGACAACCAAGCCATTTCTCAGCCTCATACTCCATCACTTCCCCAGGTGACTGTACCATGGCCTCTTTCTCACTTCTTTCCACCCCTCTGTACCCCTGCTACCTGCTTGTCTTTCCCACCTCATGACCTTCCCGGCACCCAGAGGAAACAGCCCTTTCTGTGACTAGGTCTCCAGTTCTCTGAGCAGCGTTTTGTTTTTCCTCTTTTTTAGGCTCACTCATCTCTGAAACCTTTGAATACAACTCCATTTTAATACTTTGCATTACATTTACTTAATCGGTTAACCCCTCTGCCTCCTTTGCAGACTTTAAACATCTAAGGAGCAAAGGATCCAATTCACTTTTGGCACCAGGGCAGGCCTATGCTGGTGCTGAGTATCATGGGAAAAAATGCACGCTGGGGATATGTTCAATAGCAGGGTGACTTGCCTAATTACCTAACGTGCTTCACTCTTAGACAATAATACCACAGGAAGCTGGCAACACATTATAGGCCACCTGCAAACACACCTATCCTTGGCCTGTACGCACTGAAAATATATAATTTTATCAATTGCCTTTTGGATCTACCATGTTCCCTTCACTCATCGATCTGTGTCCTATATAACTGTCTGGGCCACTGAGCACCAGAACCCCTGAAAAGTAGCTGTGTCTAGTGATTAGTCTGATTCCAAGGATAGGTAGACACTTAAATATGTGTTCTGGACAGGCTTAAAAATAATCTTGGTTTTGTTTTTGAAACTTTTCAAAAGAGGTGACAGGCTTTCCCTTCAGGCATGATAATGCTCCAAAAATACAGTAAGATCCTCTGAAGTTCTGTTCACTTACAACTAGTTACCTGTTTCCCAATTTGCTCTGTTGTGCTTTAAAGCAGCAAGGCTTGCGGAAAGGAGTATAGATGGCCTAGTTACTGATGGAAGAAGGCATGTGAGCATTTGTGAATTTACATGGTTTCCCTCCTTCTAATGCTTTCTGATAATGCCAGAGTCCCCTCGCATTGCCTTAGCAACAGCATTAACTTTGGCAGAAAAATGTAGGAGAAAATGGGTAGTGAACTTTCCATGGAAGTAACTTTCTAATTTACAGGCTTCAGCCTCCAAGGTTTTCAAACTTGATTGTATGGCAAAAATGTACTCTAAGTTCCTAAGTGCAGTAAATGAATAAGTAAATAAATGACTAAAGGTACCAGTACTTTGACATGAACTTCAATTGGTTCAATTGTTAAGGATTTCTGTAACAGACAAAATACTTCACTTCATTCCATTAATTACATGTTCAATGGAGACCTGGCAGCCATAGAATTTTCCTTGAGGGGGAAGAATTGCTTCTACCTTCTGCAAAACACTGGCCAAGGAAAGGGTTCTTCCTTCACAGAATGATTAATTATTTACCCTCTGGAGCCAGGTAAGGGAACTGGTGGAAAGGGGAAACTTCATCCCGAAGTCAGTTGATTCATTAAGAAGCGACCAATAGCTGAGCAAAGATCAGAGCTGATGATGATTTGGTCATTGCTGGGTTGCTTAGTGTTGTGCGAGAGGAGTCAGATGAGCCTCTGCAGCCTCCATTGTGTAGTTGCTCTGGAGCTTCTGCCTCCTACCAGCCCCCTGGGCCTGGAGCCCTCTTGACTCAGTCAATAGATTTTCTTTACAACTCAACGGGACACACTCTGCTCCAGAGAGCTGTCCGGGTAGGTGAAGGGCACTTGGATCAAACTCATTTGCACACAGCTCAGCTGACGTTGGGCTTTGGCATCTGACAGGCGATTCAGTCACATTTCTCTGCTATCACTCATATCTGTCAAAACCTTCCAGACTCTCGGCTCCCAGACCATACAAAAGATACATAGCTAGTCACCAATTTTCAAAGTCTATAATCGGATAAACCTCCTGAAGCAAATGCAGCCTATAGCATAAATATCTTACAATTTTGTTGAACACTAATACAATGAGGGACTGTGCCATGCGTTGAAAATAGTTTTATAAGAATTAATGAACTTGTTTTGTTATACATTTTAGCTGAACTGCATCACATGGTAAGAGCTGATGAGATACTATCTTTTTATAATGATAACTTTCAAATTGAAATGCTTTTTAAAAAGTACCTGCCAAGAAATAGCTAGAGAAACAGATGTTATAGAAACAGTAGTGAGCTGGGAATTGGATTTAGGGTCTAGTGTGTTCTCTAGCGTCCCTTCACAAATGGCCACAAACGAGCATCTTTGGGGAAATTATTTAGTGTTTACTTTAAACAGCGTTTCATCCTCATACCCACCCATAAATGAGATTTATTTAGAACACCAAATGCAATCAATCCTTTCAGGGCTTAAATTATACAAAGCTACATTAGAAATAGCAAATATGGTGATGTTTTTGATATTTCTTCTTTCTAAAATATTTTTTCAAGACGTTGCAGAACAAAATTAACTAAGGGCGATACAAATTTTCCTGTGCACAGTAAAAAAATATTTTGGTAACTGATCCCCACACTTGAGTTAAAAGAAATTAAACACATTGGCAAACAGCACATATTTCATTGACCCTTCTGTGAGGGACTCATGGGACGGTCCAGCTCCCTCTGCTCCAGCCCAGGGACCCTGCACTCGCTTGCACTGTGGTAGTGATGTAGGCGCAAGCTCTCTTCCACATCCCAGCAGGGTGAGAAGTCCTAAAAGCGGTCCTCCAACTTTAGCTTATCGATTGGACAGAACAGGTTGAGACAATGTAATAGAAGCAACTTGGAAATGTGAGCGACTGAAGATGTGGCCCTCACTGAACAGGAATGGATGTCCGCTGGGTGAACTGTGATACCACCCTTACAAATTCTGGGGCAGGAGAGCTCCAGCAACTGAATCTATGACGCCTTGTGATTCCTACAGGTTCTGCAGAAATCAGCCTACACTGAAATTAGATTCTCAGGCTAAAACTAAAAAGCTAGCGTTCGGTGGTAGTGGGGTGGTGGATGAGGAGCCTAACTTCTAAAGAATTCTTTTTATTTTTATTTTGCAGAACTGAGGATTGAACTCAGAAACATCACAATGAGCTGCAATCTCAGCACTTCTTAGTTTTTATTTTGAGACAGAGCCCCACTATGTTGCTAAGTTGCCATGGCTGGGCTTGAACTTTCGATCCTCTTGCCTCAGCCTCCCAGAGTGCTGGGATTACAGATGTGCATAACCATAGCTGGCTCTAAAGAACTATTAGAGTGAAATAAAATTAATTTTGACCTTAACTTCTGAAGATTTAGTCTCTAATCTGCCACTTTCCTTAAGAACCCTCATCTTTTATCACCTACCTTAGCATATTCTGTTCCATAGATAGGCAGAAGTTGGAGAACAACTGTCAGGATTTCTAACCCTGCCCGGATGTGGAAGAGAGCTTGGGCCTACATCACTACCACAGTGCAAGTGAGTGCTGGGTCCCTGGGCTGGAGCAGAGGGAGCTGGAGCATCCCAGGATTTCTGCCCCAAATTTTGAGTGGTTCGATGAGGTTGCTGCAAAAACTAGAAATCTTGCAGAAACAAACCATGTTCTCTGCACTCCCTCGAGTCATGTTCTTTCACACTGAGTCCTGAACCTGCTCTCTTTAAGGTAACCAGTGACTCATTGTTCCCAATTCCACAGAGTTCTCTCTGGTCTTGAGCCCTTTGTACATCTGTGAATGTGTTCACCTTCCTCTTTGATTCTCTCTCTACGTTTGGGGAGTATGTCTCCATTTAATCGTGCTTTTTCCTTCTATCTTTCTCTTTTATTTTTGATTCTTTCTCAGTCTTCTAAATTTCTTGTCCTCTAGCAAGCTTTAATAACCCATTTCCATTCCTTCCTATCAAGAAATGTTACCAATTATTAGCAATATTATTTCCTTCTCCATCCATCAAGCTGTCTCAGAGGCTGAAATTCCACCACTGGACATTCCTTTCACATTGCATAATGCAATATCCTTTTTAAGAAATGCCTTACTAAATACACTTGCTTCTCAGAGCCACTCTTCTCTGTCAAAGGTGGAATACAGTAGATGAACTCCAAGCAACAGGGGCAGGACCAGAAGAGAAGACTGGAAGAGTATTAAGCAACGACACGAAAGAGCTTTGTTTTCTTCACAGTTTTGCTTAAGGCTGTTGCGTTTCCTCAAAAGCCTTGCCAGTGTGATTGCCCTTATTTATGATATAACTTTCCAGAGAATGCAGAGAGGTTCCACCTACTATTGCTGCTAATTACCTGACAGTCCCTGACACTTCCATCAGATGCCAATAGTTCAGCCTCCCCTTTTCTCATGAGTTAATTATTCAGTAGGATTAATGATTTATCACTCTAATTTCAGCAGTAATGCCAATATTCATCAGGCAAATGCCTGAACAATGTAGGACCCGCACAGCAGCAGTGAGATTTACCTAATGCTGCAAGAGACGGTTTCCTGAGATGCAATCAGCAAATCCCTAATTGGGTTATAGTGATCAGATGTACCCACAGGGTAGATTCCGCAAGCGAAAGATTGAAAAGAAAAATTTTATAAAATAAATCCAATTAAAATTTATATAGAGAGACAGAATAAAGGAAAGATAGCTTGATCTTTTAAACGAAATGTTGAATTATGCAATAGGTTTGCTGCAAACTTTTCTAAGCATCTTTTTTTTACTCTTCCTCTGGCCCTGGAGATGTCCCGCCCACTCAGCAGACTCATCTGTTGGTGAAATTAATTACTCCTGCTGATGACATAGATGCCGCTCCAGAAGTGTAAAGGTGGCATGGAAATATATATTCACTTGGAATTCCACTTGGTGAGGCAAATTTGCCATAATTATTGCAGGATATTTTCTAGTTATAGTCAAGAACCTGAAGTGAGGATTCATATCTCCGTATTTAAGACACTGGCTGTCATCAGGTGGCTGTAACTACCCTATAGCAGATTTAGGGTCTCTGCAGGTGCTGGAGTCCCTAGATAGAGGTTTGCAAACTGATTCTTAAGGAATAACCAGAGTATGTAGCCTCTGTTAAAAGCACACAAAATTTGTTAAATTATTTAAATCCAGTTATAACCTTTAAAATAGGTACAATGATTATCTCTAATTTATAGATCAGGAAGCTCAGATAAATAAAAATAAAACATTTTTCTCAAATTCACTAAGCAACAAAGTGCCAATGGTGGGATTTTACCTTATATTCTTCCTCAACATGCTACAGTGTCTCTTTAAGTTTGTCTGGAAGCTTGTTGGGATTCCACTGAACTCTAAAGACAGTTCAGATTCCTACTGTGTAGGTAGGCAGGCAAGAAAGGGAGTCAGTCTCAAGTCCTGGCTCTTGCTGTTCCTGGATATGAACATGCTGAGTACATGCCACGTACCCTGCTAGGTGGTGGGGTGCTGCTTGGCTTTCGGGGGTCATAGTATGTTGGGGAAACAGACAAAAAGGAAGCAATCAAAGAAATACACGATTATTTAACAGTGTATCATATAGATGATATGAAAGAAGCACAATCGTGAAGCACATAGGCCCAGCCTATTTCCGCAAGATGGTCAGAAAAGTCTTCTCGGGAGGTGGCACTGGTGCCGAGACCGAAGGACAAGGACTCACCAGTGAGGGGTCTGGGGAGAGAGTGCAGAGTGGAAGGAAGGGGAACGTGCTGTGTTGAGGGCACTAGTGAGAAGGGCTCAAGGAGAGGAAGGACTCGCCGATACTGAGGAACGGAGGCAAGTTCACGCTACTGTAGTTGTCTTATCGAGGGCCGAGACTGCCTTTCTCTTCATACTGCCTTTCTCGTAGACTGCTGAAGCTGAAATAGTTATGATTTCTCCTTGAAATAATGAACATTTTCTGCTCCCTGCGCATGAATGAGATTGGAAAATCACTACGTGGAGCAGAGGAAGAATTTGAAGGAGTATCACTGTGGTGTCTGCCCTGGGCTGGGATATCCGCATGGTCAGAAGATTTTGTAGACGTATTGAAAGGCGAGGGGGCTTGTATTGAAGGCAGTAAACTGTCAGCTTTCTATTTACACTGCGAAGGGCCCAGCGAGGTTAGATTGTACCAAGTGAACATCTGGATCTAGCTTATTTCCCTTAATTTGAGGCACTTTCTGAGAACTCACTGCACTCTGGATAATAGACACAGTTACTGTCTGCCCTGACTTCTCGATTCAATGCGGAGTTTCCAACATCCAAATTTGTTGCTTGAAAAAAAATTTAACTTGACTCTGTTCCAGAAAGAATCAGTAGGAAGCCCTTGGGCATTTTACAGTACATTTTGCTTTCAACCCATTGGGTTTTTCCTCTAAAATCTTACTACATACTCTTAGTCTTCCTTTTGGATGCGTTTCATTTTTATCTATGAAACAAATGGATCATAATGTTCATATTAGCAAGAACTAGCAGGAACAACTGGCCACGGTTCAACTGGGTTAGTTTCCAGAAACAGCTTTACAAAATTAGACGCAATCCTCTTTCTCAAAAGTACAACCTAAGACCACTTTCTCTTACACTCTCTAGAGCTATCTTTAGCACCCTTAAACTGTTGTGGATGAGCACACATACAGCAGAATTAACCATTCGGGAGTCACAAGGAGTTTCAGGCAAAGGAGAGATTGACCAACAAATTTAAGCCAAAACATATGGGAATCCACGAGTAGAGGAAAAAGGAAAACGTGGTAAGATGCAGGAAGATAGGAGCTTGTAACTTTTTATAGCCTTATTACTATACTGTACAAGCCATTTACAAATGAACTCTGGCTAATGGAGAATCAAGACCTTGTGTGGAATTTTTTTTTAATCAATAGTCACATTGTTTATTTCATCTTTTTCACTAATAAAGACTAGTCCTTCCATGGACCAGTATATGCATTCCATACATCATCTCCACTAGCATGGTACCCAGAATTCAGAACCAAAAACATGGGGAACAGATCAGGTTGAATCCTCAATCCACCATTTTTTAGCATTGTGATTTTGGGCAAATGGCTAACCTAAGGAGACTGTATGTAACAGAAATGGTTTTGACTAATAGTTCTCAAATTTTAGCAGAGAGCTAATAAAAACCACAGAGGATAAGCTCATTAAAGCGGGACAGGGCTTGGGCCTTCTGAGTTTTACCATGTTCCCAAGGCATTTCTGATGCCTACCAAATGTTTTGAGGCCCATTGCTTTTGAGTAGTAAAGATGAACCTATGTCAAAAGCACCTGGCCATCAATAAATGTTTGCCAACTGGAATCCTGTGATGTAATGGAAAGGGGCTTTGTCTGTGACCAGAATTTCTATGTGAATTCTACTGCTAATCATCCTGCTAAGTTACTTAACATGTGTGACCCTTAGTGCCCTCACTTATTTAATAGGGATAATAATGCCCACATACAGAGATGATGGTTTAATGGATAAGGTATGGAATCACTTCACAGGAAGTGACTGATAGATACTGGCTGAAGTAGACTATTTTCCTATAGCATTTGGAGTTGTGTACTTATCTAGAACCTTCTAGACACAAAGTTTCTGAGGATTTGGCTCCATAACAACATTCAACATTTTTTGAGTAGATTGTATATCTCTTGAACATTAGAATTAAATGTATGATTCCCTTTGTATTGATCCCAGATAGTACAGTTTTGTACACAAATGCTTTGGTTGTATAAGGTATTTTTTTTCGTATGTTCACTCTTAAACCCTCCATTCTATTTGTTGTATCCATTCAAGAGTTGATTCTAAAAGACTGAAGAAATATTTTGCTTTATGAGCTTAGAAGTAGTTTTTATTGCCTATGTACAAATCCTTTTATGATCAAAACCCTATCTAACCTAGTTGCTTCCAAGTGATTCCAAGTTTGGCCATTCTCTCCTTTTAATAAAACAAAACAAAAAAACCTCTCATCAGCCTGATAAAAGATTTTATAGATCTCAAAGTATTCAAAATATCTGATCCTATAATTTTATAATGTATTAGTCATTATGCTAATGACTTTAAAATAATGTTTCCTGACAAGATGACTCCGTAGGGTTGTACAAGTAACAGAAGCCAGCTCAGTCTGGCCTCTGTTCTAGTTAGTGGTCCAAGGAAGGAAGTAATTGGAAGGCTGGAGCTGGATGAATGGAAGCCAGAGAAGAGAAAATGAGCAGCAGCATCCTTAATGACCACCCTGCTGGAACAATCCTGCCTCCAAAAAGCAAAAAGGAAGTCACAAGCTGAAGTGGCAAACAACCTTGGAGCAAGGCCTGAGTTTCCCTTGTGTTCCCTCATTTTCTTCTCTGACTGCTAAGGGGTATTGGCTGCTTCAGACCACAGAGCCCACACCTCTCCATTTCTACTCTTAATTCTCTTATTTTCTCATTTCTTTCTTTTCTTGTCCCTTTCCTTGTCTTTGATCTTTTCTTCTCCAATTAATGAAGTCATGATTGAAGATTTATTCTACATTCTCCCTCTAAAGACTCTCTATTTGACTCTCTCTAAATGTCTCTCTTGCCTTAATGAGCAAATGGTGTCCCATAATGTAATTTAACATCAATTCAAATTCCTCCATGCTGACAGCATTTATACCTGCAAAATATACTTGATTTAGGGACATTCAGTAGGAAAATATATAATAGATCTTTATATTTCTTTTCCATCTTTCCCAAGATTTCCTGAATAAAATAGCCAGAAGTACAACACTAATAGCATGAATTTGATAATTTCAAGTGATCTTTTGTGGTACCCAAGGAAATGTATTTGCTCATTTATATTTTGAAGGTTTTATCTCTTCCCACAGAGACAAAGGACTTTCCTAGCAGGGAAAAGCCTAGTGAAAGTAGATGAGTGACATGAGATCAACATAACTTTGCTGATGTTTGACCTTAAGTGTAAGACACCAACAAAGCAAGTTCTACCATTCTTTGGGCGATATGCAGTTGTTTACATAGAATTATGACTAATTCAAAACTGTCCTGAGGGCAGAGTATAGGCAGCCGCAGTTTTCTGAAAACTCGGGTGGTGATTCCGATGTGCAGCCAGCATGAAGTAGTACTGGCCAGCAAGCAGCGGGAAGTCCCAGGAGAGTCTATCCTGGAGTTTTCAGGACAAAATAGCCCTCTGGCTTGTGGCCTGCCAGTCACTTCTATCCCATCATCCTTTCTGATTGCTCACTTTATGATATTAACTATAGTGTTTAATTATCTTGATATCGTGCATGGCCAATCTTTTGTGAACATAAGCTCCAGTGAACCTAGAACAGTATTAGGTGCACAGTAGTTGCTCTGTTATAGATTTGCCAAGTAAATGAACTTAAACCCATTAAACAGCAGTCTCTCATCTGTACCTGCCTTGCTAGATGGCTGCGATGACTCAAGAGAACTACATCCAGGTAAAAGAATGTTGGCAATGTAAAATACTAAGATACATAATTCTAATTACTACAAGACATTCTCCAACCCAAAACATTTCCCCAAATGTTTTATGGCTTGAAATTTCCAATCTTGGATTTCCTTCTTAGGTTTTCAGCTGACTTTTTAAAATGTAAACTGCTTACCTTGGTGGAATAATAATGAGTTCTTGTCATTTGGCACCATTAGCAACTTTAAAATATAGAACCAGTTAATTTTGAACTAAGTTTGAAGTTTGGGGAAGCCCCAAGCTATTCAGACAGAGCGGCTGCACTTGGTTAGAAAGGACTGGCTGTAGGGAGTGGGGGAAGAGGCAAAGAGAAGTGTGGCAGGGTCCTGAAGGTACTAGGTTGCAGGTACTAGGTTGAAAAAAAAGAAGTATGTCAGTGACAAATATTGCAGATTCTGGACTAGGGAGGTCTACTGTTAGCCTTGGCCAGAAAAGTAAAGTTGCCATGCTTTCAGTTAATATTAGCTAAGTCTCTTGTGTACCAGACAACTACCACATACTATGCCATTTAATCCTTAGGACAACTCTTGATATATTATCCTGACATTGTAAAATGGAAAATGATCAAGGTATTATGTTTCTAAGGAAGCAGTATAGTAGAGTGGTAAAGAATCCTAAGTCTTCAGAGACTGAATTATAAACCCAGATCCAGTATGTACCAGCCATGGGACACTGGGCAAGTGACTTATGTCTCTGTGTATTAGTTTTCCTCCTATAGAAATAATAATCACAATTGTTGGTGAGGGTTGTTAGAATGATTAAATGCATTAATGCTTATAAAGCACTCAGAATGTTGGTACAGAGTGGGTACAATATAACCATCTAAAAGGATATATATAGCTAGCAATGGAAGGTACCAGGCTTTTAAAAAAGTTTTAAAATCTATCTATCTATCTATCTACCTATTTATATTTTGATGTATCTTCACACATTGAATATATTCATGTAACCAGTATCCAGATCATAAAGCATATTACCAGGCTCCAAAATTTCTCTTCATCCTCCCTTCCAGTCCTCTCTCCCTCCTTCTCCCACAAAATAACCCACACCCTGATTTCTAACACAGAGGATAGTCTTGTTGATTTCCATACTTGTGTAAAAGTGATCACACAATGTGTAACTTTTGTGTTTGGCCTAATTTAGATTTATATTTCAAGATTTTATTTATGAGATTGATTTCTGTTCCTATGTATAGATAAAAATCATCTATTGTCAGTGTTGTATGGTATTCCACTTACAAATTTATCAGTTTGTAAGTCCATTGTATTGTTGATGGGTATTTGAATACTGATATCAACATTCTGCTAACGCTTTTTGGTAAACATTGTATATATGTTAAAATGGAATTTCTGGTGTATCATATATGAATATAATCAGCTTAGAATATAAAATATAGAATATAGCTTGTAAAATAGAAAAATGGTTGTATAATAAATACTCCCACCAGGAATGTGTGAGTATTCTACTCTATCTTTTTCATTGTTGCTATTCTGGCAGATGTAGTGTTATTTCATTGTGGTTTTACTTTCTGTTTTCCTAATGACTAATGAAATCAAATCCTGATTATTGGATATTGGATATCCAATACTGTGAAGTAACACCGAGATTCAAACTTAAAATTTTCTAGGTGAAGGCCTATGCTCTCTCTATATCTCCACTTTTTGTTTTTAGTAACTTCCCCTCCAAAGCTTTACAGAGAAATCTAGAATATTCACTATTTTTATTTTGGACTCCCTACTTTCCCTTTAGAAGCTGGAGAATTACCCTCTGGTAATAGAGGAGAGATGGGAGGTCTTCCATAAAATGCATTTTTTGCTCCTCCTCTTGTCCCTATTCAACACAGAATTAAAGAGTGATCCCAGCTCTGCAGCCAGCTCAGAGCTCAGCACTCAGAGGAGGGGGAAGGGAAAGAAAACAAGGGATGCTGACCTACTTCTGGAAGCTTCCTGGCCCCATTTTTCATGACTACAAGTTGCTTTCAAGCGCCAGGTGTATGCATGATAACAACAACAAGCCAGCAGTCCTTTGCTTCCTCTGTAGGGGAACGCATGACGCTGGCTTTGTGTTTTAAGTTCTACTTTCACATTAACATGCAGAGGGAGACCTAAGTTTCCTGCACTTCTTCCAAGTATTTTTATAAGAAAACCAAGGAGGGAGAAGTTTCCATTTTAAGGTATAGAACTTGTAAAACAGAAGCTGTTCCAGCTTTCCTATACATTCATGAGGGTGCACATAAATCAGTCCACCTGATCCTCAGCACGATTTCATAAACCACAATCTCAGAATCATCCAGGATACAGCTGCTATGTTTTTACTCTTCCTCACAAAAGCCATTTTTCTTTCTGCCTTTTAGATAGAACGCTAAACTGCTCTTCATTTTCATAAAATGGCTCCAGCTAATAAATATATATTCTTGACTTATGTTCAAATCACACAAAGATTTTCCCCTCCTGGACAAGAAAGGAATGTCTTCTTCCAAATCTCATTTTGGAATATAAATTACTTCCATTTTTTATTCAGGTTGGGAAAATTGAAGCGGGAGGTAGATCTTGAGTTACCTGTGTCAATCTCAACATTCTAAAAATAAAATAGATTTTAATAATTTCAACTGTATTCATTTAGCACATTCCTGACCTTTAATTATCTTTCATGCTAATGAAATACTAACCTTGAAAAACAAAGAGCCCTGTGCGACCATAGCATGTTTTTGTAGTGTGACTCGCCCTCTGGCTTGGGTATATTTGTGATACATTTACTGCGACCTCCAGACTGGGTTCTAGGTTAAAGATGAATGCATCTACTTACAATTAAAGAGATAGTCTTCAAAAGCCTGGTCTGGGTCATTGAAAGACGATTAAAGATCACCCTCATCAGGAATTTAGAAGAACCAAACATAATTTTCACTGTCCTAGCCCTGAGAATTTCAGCAACTATTCATTTTGGGTATTACTGGCCAGGGCAAAAGTGAGTCCACTGCTTTCCATAAAAGGTAACATTAAATCCTCTTACTGTTGACATGGATTTTCCTGAACTAATGACACCATTTGCCAAGAACAGTAAATAATGAAGGAAGACGCTAAATGTTTCCTTCAAATGTTTAATCATATTATCCTTACCACAGGCAGCCTGCTGATTTGCTGACTTTGGCAGATTTCTTGACATTGTGGTTTTAGGGACAAGAAGTCAGTGCCTTCAGCGTACACTCCCATGACATCTCCTTGACTCAGCAATTATACCTAAATGTATTTGTTCATTCAATTAGCATTTAAATACCTATTATTACAGGCTGGGCTTGGAACTAAGCCCTGGGAAAACTGTGTTCTATAAAATAGTTTTGATCTGTGTGTTCATGGATAGAGGACACTGGGTTTGAGGGAGGTGGCCACAAACAGGTAGAACATCAGGTATTTTATTGGATCTTTGGTGCTCAGAAGGGACTAAATTGTATGCAATGATGTTGGATGACAGGTGGGGTGCAGGTAGACACAGTGATTAGGGAAGGCTTTCCAAGGAGATGATATTTAAGCCATGCTTGAAGGAGGAGAGAGTCAGCCACGGGAATAGTGAGAGGGAGAATGGTACAGGCAGAGGCTGGAATAGACTCGATGTTGCAGAACTGAGAACAGGTACATGCAGAGGAAGTACAGAATTTGAAGAGAACAAACTGATAACAAGGATTCATCAGGACACAGGTTGCAAAGATGATTGCAGGAAGCTCTTCATCATGGCATTGCTTATCATACTAAAAAAGTGGAAACAGCCTTTATATCTAACAGTAAGGGACCTGTAAATAAATCAAGGTTCATGGTCACAATTTAGAATCGTGTGGCCATTTGAAATGGGACTGTTCACAATTGCATCAAAAAAAATGAAATACTTAGGAATCTATCTGACAAAACAAGTAAAAGATCTTTTCATTGAAAACTACAGTACTCTAAAAAAGGAAATCGAAAGAGATTTCAGACAATGGAAAGACATCCCATGTTCGTGGGTAGGAAGAACCAACATAGTGAAAATGGCCATACTTCCTAAATTACTATACAGATTTAATGCAATTCCAATCAAAATTCCAACAACATACTTCACAGAATTAGAAAAGGCAATCATGAAATTTATCTGGAACCAGAAGAGACCAAGAATAGCAAAACCAATTCTGGGCAACAGGAATAAGGCAGGGGGCATCACAGTCCCCGACTTCAAATTATATTATAAAGCTTCTGTAATAAAAACAGCATGGTACTGGCATGAAGACAGACCCGAGGACCAATGGAACAGGCTAGAAGATGCAGAAATAACTCCAAACACACTCAAATATCTCATCTTCGACAAAGGAGCCAAACACCCTCACTGGAAGAAAGATAGCCTCTTAAATAAATGGTGCTGGAAAAATTGGCTTACCACATGCCGAAAACTAAAACTAGATACATGTCTCTCACCATGTACTAAACTAAGATCAAAGTGGATCAAAGACCTAAACATAAAAACAGAAACAATAAATCTCCTGGAGAATAAAATAGGAAGAACTCTCGAAGACATAGAGGTAGGAAAAAAATTTATGAATAAAACTCAGGCTGCACAGGAAACAATTCAAAGAATTGATGCTTGGGACCACATCCTATTAAGAGGCTTTTGCATGGCAAAAGAAATTACCAACAGAGTAGGGTGAAAAATCACAAACTGGGAGAAAATTTTTGCCAGTTGTCCCTCAGACAAAGGTCTAACATCCAGAATATATAAAGAACTCAAAAAGATCAAACCCCCCAAATTTAAAGACCCTATCCAAAAATGGGCATCTGAAATGAATAAACATTTCTCAGATGACGAAATAAAAATGGCAAATAAATATATGAAAAAATGTTTAACATCATTGGTCATTCGAGAGATGCAGATCAAAACAACACTAAGATACCATCTCACTCCAGAAAGAATAGCTATTATCAAGAAATCAACCAATAACAAGTGCTGGCGGGGCTGCGGGGAAAAAGGAACCCTCCTGCACTGTTGGTGGGAATGTAGACTGGTCCAACCACTGTGGAAATCATTGTGGAGATTCCTCAGA
>PVJO010018331.1:23700-37066 GCA_004026905.1 Hystrix cristata | reverse complement strand
ACAGAAGAGAGGACTGAGAGGAAAAGTCCCATGAATGACGAGATAGAGATCAGAGTTACACAGACACAAGCCAAGGAACCCTGGCACCACCAAAGCCTGAAGAGACAAAGAGGGATTCTCCCCCAGAGACGAGGAGGAGCTGGCCCCTAAGGACACCCTGATTCGGGGATTCTATCTCTGGAACTGTGAGGGAATGTACTTCTGTTGTTTTAAGCCACCAAATTTGTGGCGATTCCTTATGCTATCTCTGGAAAACTACGCAGTTATTATCGTCCTTGTTTCATAGACAAGGCTCACAGCAAAGTGAGTTACCCAGAGTCGAGTGCGGCGGAGCTTGGATTCAAACCCAGGTCTACCTGGATGTACAGCAGCCCCTTCTAGTCACTGTACCGGGGAAAGAGCACAGTGGTAGGTGTGTGATAGATGCTCAGAGGGAATTCATTCATTCGTTTTGTCTCAACGCCTTCCGGCTGCCCATTCTGTACATGGACCTTTACCAGGTGCTCAAGAGTTAATCAGACAGCTGTATTCCTGCTAAGCCAAGCGCTCGTGCATCAGCTTTCCTGGAGAAGGCCCCTACCTGGGAAACAGTCACGCATGTCTGGAAAGTCTTTAAGGATCAGCTCGTCTAGTAAGCGCTTCAGCACCATGGCGGCTGGTGAAAAAGACAGATGGGGGCCTGCGTCTTAAGTTAATGTCAGTCTGAGTTGAAGATGTGCCAACCTCATCAGGGTGGCTTCTTTAATTAACCTGCTAATCCTGTCAGGGATTGGGCTCGCTCTCTTTCTCCAGAAATGTGTGATGTGTCTCTTCTTTCACCACTTTGTCATTTGCTCTATTTCAGATTCAAGGTGTCCTTTAAGCTGCCCTGTAAAAGACTCTCTGTCCTCCAAGTCAACAACTGTTGGAAAAGTGGCCCCTCAAATGCTATTTCTTTGCTTAGCCATGACATCTTTTTGCTCAGGGCCTGCACATAGCAAGGAATAAAGCAATTTCAGTGCAATGAGTACATACTGAGTAACTATTATGTGCCATTGTCTTATCTTATGCATTGTTTTGAGTAAATAAATGAGTAAATAAGAGCCAGGTCTTGCCTGCAGGCACCTGTTCTCGGGACAGGGGGTGGGGGGGACACACAAAACAAATCAGATGACTAAGTATTGTGTTTCCCAATCTTTTCACTTTATGGGAGGCACAAAAATAACAATCTTAAAGATAGATGGAGGTAAATCTATAAGGCTGCAATCGAAGGGAATGAGGCCAGGAACTACAGCTCCCCGGGACCTACCAACGGCCACACAGACAGTATCTCCCGTCTTAGTCCCTTTTCCATGGCACTAACTGAACAGCACAGGCTGAGTAGTTTCTAATGAACAGAGATGTCTATTCAGCTCACAGTTTTGAAGGCTGCAAAGCTCAAGATGTAGCAGCCACATCTGTGGAATCCTAGGTGGGAGGGACACTGCAGAGGTAGCTCCGGGCATCACCGTACAAGACAAAACGTCCCAGTTTAAGTCTGTCCTTCTCACCTTATGAAGTCCCACACCTACTGGGCCCTACCCTCGTGGGCTTGTCTGGCCTCAATTACGTCCCCAAAGTCTCACCTCTACATACTATGATCAGACTGTTTCCACCCTCTTACTGCCTCATCATGATGTTTAGATGGGGACATTTAAACTCACTTCACACACTAGCAATCACTCTTCTACCAGCTGGAAAAACACGTGACAGAAAATCACAGCCAGGGGGCTGGGGATTTAGCTCAGTAGTTGAGCACTTGCCTCGCCAGTGCAAGGCCCTGAGTTCGATCCCCAGCAGCTCCCCCTAAAAAATGAAAAGGAAAACCACAGCTCTAAGCTTTCTTCATCACAGGTATTTGTGTTTAACAAACAATTCTACAGCTAAAATCCAAGAGTAGCAGTATTTTTTCCATTTATGGAACACCATATGTCAGTGAGGAACATTTCTTTATAACTTTTTCCCTCATTTTTTCTTTAAAACTTTAGACCCATCTCCTCTTGGGCTGCTAGACCAGGCTCGCAGAAAACAAAATGTAAGAGCAAAGAAGAAGTTATTGACAGGAAAGTTCAGAGATAATTGATCATGTTTAGTTCAACAGCTTACATGAGGGGTTAGAGGAAGGGAAAGTTTATAGTTTGTTTTCACGACACGTGTTTAGAGAGAAAAATCAGTCAAAAGTCCATAAAAGGGGCCCTGATTTCCAGGTATTCCACAACCTGGACAGTTTTGAAAAATCACTGAAACAAAAGAAAAAGTAACTAAACTGTCCTTCATAAAAGAACCAATTGGGACTTTAGAATTAAAATTTCAATGTGTGATGAATGAATGACTGGATGAAAACTTGAAATTTCCTCTCAGAAGTTATCTTTGGTTGTATTCATTGTTAACTGATTGTTTTCCTTACCCAACAGAGTGTGCTGAGGGAGGAAGCTGTTGAGACCAACCGCATCATGTGATACACTCAGGACACAACAGACCCGATTGGTTTCCTACCAGAGATGCACAACACTATTCTAAGCCCAAGAAAACAACAGACAAACAAAATAAGGCACCATTTACAGAACAGATGAACTGTGTTCTTCACAATATGTCACTATCTTCGGATGCAGGAATCAGCCCAGATAAAAGGAAAATAGAGAGTCACAAAAATTAAGCATAATCTTGAATTGAATCCTGAATGGGGAGCATGGGGAGAATATAATAAAAAAGAACATTATTGAAATAACTGGTAAAGTTTGAATAATATCTGTCAGATAATATAAATGTGAAGTTTCTTCATTTTGGCCAGTTGCATAAGGAATATCATCATTTTTAGGAAACACGCTGATACATTTAGGAAAAAAAGGAGCACGCATGTTGATAAGAGAAAGTGGCAACTAGTGATAAATCCCGACAATTAGCGAACCTGATATAAAAGGTATATGAAAGTTCTTTCACTATTATTGAACCTTTTCTGTAATATTAAAATTATTTCAAGTTACAAAGGTACAAGTTTAAGGGCTAATAGACAAATAACAACATACGATATTTTGCATTTCCCATTGCTGCTCTCTTTCTATATTCTTTGTTCCCTTTTTTCATTGCCTTTACAACTTCCATCAGAAAAAGAAAAAGTAATTCTGGCCTCCCCTAATACGATAAGTATTACTAAAAAGGTAGGAAAAGTTCACTGATGCTCTGGAAGTTTTTCGTTCAAAGTAAAAACAGAGACACCTAGTAGAGAGAGGTTGGCTTCTATCTGCTTCATTTCATTTCTATATCTTTATCTGCATCTATGCTTTTTTCTTTCTTAACATTTAAACTTATAGATTATTCTCCAAGAAGTACTCACACACAGAGGAGATTGTATAACTTCCCAAAATTGGTCTCTATTGCTGCAATATCTCATATTCAATCAAGCCATACCAAATACATCCACCACCTTGCCAAAGAAGGGGCCTGGCTTCAGGTCTAGACTTGGATTTCAGTTCTCCCACCATATCAGTTTTCTAGGATGCCATAACGAAGTATCACAGACTGAGTCACTTAAACGATAGCAGTTTATCATCTGGAACTGACCAGTGTAAAATCCTACCCCTAAATAAGGTCACATTCTGAGGGACTAAGGATAAGGACTTCATAGGAATTTGGGGAGATATAAAACTACACATAACATCACCTGTGTTATTGTCTGTGCCTAAATGTCCCCCCAAAGCCTCATGTAAGTGTTATTGTTTGCGCCTAAATGTCCCCCCAAAGCCTCATGTAAGGGGGGCTTTTTTCAGAGGTGGCTGAAATCTAGAGTGTGTGATGCTGGGATTAAGAGTGTGTGATTACTTAATCAATCCACTGATTGGTTTGTCACCACACTAATCCTAGCAGTTTGGATAGGATATAAGTCATAGAAAGAAGCTGCCATGGTCCCTTGTTTACTTTCAGCCTTCTGCCTGTCTGCCAGGCCACCCTGCCTTGGATCCAGCTGATTGTGGACTGAAACCTCTACAAACTGTGAGTTAAATAAACCTTTCCCCCTTCAACTTTGGGTGTCGGGTATTTTATCTCAGCTACGAGAGAATAGTAACTAAGACAACCTATGAATTTAAAGTTCTGGACTGCATTATCTCTATCCCTCTAGATTTAACCTTTCACAGTTTTAGGGAGCCACGATCCCTGATCTTCAATCAGTGTATATTGGCTGGCCAACACCTGACTCCAATCCAATTCAGAGATTTCACATTCCCAAGCCCATATTGAGAAGATGAACCAAACTTTAGGGAAATCACCTTAGCAGCCCAGCTCTACTGCCTTTTGAATTGTCAAGGCTGCTATCTGGACGCGTTGAACAATAGTAAACACTTTTTTTGTTCCTCCATTCCCTAGACTAGTGTTTTCTTGTTTGAGGAAGCAAAGGTCTGTCCTGAAGAGTACAAGCTCCATCTGTCATGGTCCCTGAGGACTTGATGTCCCCATGTGTAAATTACAAGGTGTATGAAATGCAATCCTAACCAATCCTAGCAAAGTTTGGACTAAAATCAAATCCAGCCTTTTATCTAAAAGGCATCAAGGTTCTGTCTCAATCCCAAGTCCAAAATAGGCCTTCAATTAAAATTAGTTGGTTTAAAAAAATTACCTTTCATTATGATATATTTCATTTTTCTTCCATATTGAGAGTGACAATTTCCATTTGTGAAGATCAGCCACAACATAGATGCAAATGTGCTAAGTAAAATTAGGTGTATCAGAGCGACTGTCTTATAAAAAACCATTTTACATCCTAACCCAGCAAGCGGAGAATTACCCTCGCTCTGTGTACTATATGCAAATGCTCAGATTATGGCTAATTATATTGTTGCAAAGCAGAGCCAAGAAACTGCTACAATACTCCCAGCCTCCTTGGGGAACTCGCCATGAAAGAACTTTTTTTTTTCTCCTTTGTAAATTACACTATGATATAATTGGGTCTCACTGTTCGTGTAACACTGCGCTCAGGGATAGCGCAAGAGAAACGAACAATGTCTTACTAAGTCCCTGTTAAGATCATTAAATGTAGATCACAACACTCTAGCAGGCTTCCAAATCTTAATGTGTCACAGTAACAAAACTGGGAAAAGAAAAATGTGACAAGTTGCATCACATTATTTTTCTCTTACAATGGAGTTTAAGGTAATAAAGTGTTAATGAATTCGGCCCTGTGTAGTTGGCATTGTGAGAGAACTTTTTTCTTATTTTTACTACATTGTAGGAAAAATTGTCATATTCTGTTAGGCAGCTGTTTAGAGAAAAGCTTTGACAGTGTATAATTGACTCTATTTTTACTGCATTTTCATACAGCATTGTTAGGATTATAGACTGTACTGAGTTCTGCTTTTTGGTTTTACACACTAAGAAAATTTCTCCTTAGATAATTTTCACTGGAGATGAGCTAGAGCCAAGCTAACCAGTCAAAAGTGGCACATCCCCAGCTTCTTCCCTTGGGCATTTTGGTGTGGTTTACTTGAACTATTGTCTAGGATGCTTTTAGGGCAAAGGGACCCAAGAGATCAACCTCTTCATCCTAGAAGATGGGGCCGACATAAATGTATTTCTGAAATTATGCACATACAGCCATCAAAATGGTCACAGTGATTCTCAAAGGTTTGTTCTGGGAGATGAGATTTTTAGAATTCTGGGTGATTTTTCCTTTTCAGTTTTTTGCTTTGCTTTTGCATATGTCTTTTTTTCTTTTTTGTCAATAGTATTTTTCCCCCTGGAAAGTGGGCTGGGTGTTTTTAATGTCAGGTCTTCCAATTCAAGTCGCAGTGCTACTTTCCTTCTTTCCATCTGAGTAGGTGAGTAGGTGCTGCAAACACACTCAACCACTTTGTAAGTAAGATTCTGTGCACCTTAAAATTTACTTCTAATTAGTATAGCAAAATGGGAACTTTATTTTAAAATACATGTGTCAGGGCTGGGGATTTAGCTTAGTGATTAGAGTGCTTGCCTTGCAAGCACAAGGCCCTTAGTTTGATCCCCGGCACCACAAAAAAAAAAAAAAAATACATGTGTCAGTGTCACAATGTGAAATAGGTACCAGCGCTCAGGCCATCACCTCCTATCACCTACACACACACACACACACACACACAAATGTGAATGTGCGTACACACACATCTCCACACACAAAAGAAAACTGCACAGCACGTGTCTGGATTATCCTGTGGATCTTCAAAAAAAGAAATGCCACTAATTCTCAGTGTAGACCTGATCGTGTGTGGAAGTAAGAGGATTATTTCATGATAGTAATATGAACAGCTATAGCTTGCAGGTAGTAGATCTACCCCTACGGCTGCTCTACAAGATCAGCAGGATTATGATCTCTGTTTTAGAAGTGAAAAGACTGAAACACAAAAAGGATAAGTGACTCGCCCAAGATCACAGAAAGTGAGAGGCTGAGCTGGAATTCACACCCAAAATGTCTGACTTCGGAGAATACACGTTCATTGTTCTCTTATGGTTTAACATGAACCACTCATTGACCATTACTTCTGCGCCAGGCACTCTGTGTTTATGGTGGCTCATTTACTCACCTTTGCTTGATATTATAGAGTTAGTGAAGGATACAACTCAGCTCCAAACCGAAGCCTGTCGGGTTCCAAAGCCTCCAGAATATGTCGGGTCACAAGTGGATGGCTGACATTGGAGAAAACTCAAGAGGCCTAACTAGAGCACTATCCTATTGACACCTAGCCACACTCCTCCTACCTCGATGGGAGCCCATGTGACACGTAGCGCCTGCATCTCAAGGGTTTGGTGTCCTTGGCCTCCGTGACTGTACCACATGAGTTACTTGAAACTCACTGATGAAAAACTCAAGTCTCTCGGGAACTAGGCTTCTCCCTGTCTTTCCCCTCACCTGTGCCTAACATTTGGCACAGTATGAGCACTGTCCCGTGGTGGGAGGATTTTATGTGAAATCTGAAGAATGGAGGTACCACAGAAAAAGATCTGGAAAATCTTCATACCCAAACTCTCACCCTTTGTTCATGCTTCGGTGATCCCTTTCGTAAGACAGAGCCTTGTCACTTTGCATCAACAGCAAAACTCACAGAGCAGCAGAGACAGCATCATCCTCAGAATAACTTCTGGTAAAGAAGCACAGTCAGGAAGCACTGTGGGCTCAAGTTTCATGGTAATTTTACTAAAGGACTCATCCTACCCGTGCATGATTATGTGACTTTACTTTTTAGGTTCGATAATAATCATATCCAATTCTCTGTTAAAAGCCCCATGGGCTGTGGAGAAAAAGGAACCTTTCTCCACTGTTGGTAGGAATGTAGACTGGTGCAACCGCTATGGAAATCAGTGTGGAGATTCCTCAGGGAACTAGGACTAGAGATTCCATTTGACCCAGCTATTCCCCTTCTTGGTATCTTCCCAAAAGAATTAAAATCATTATACCGCAGGGATATGTGCACACCTATGTTTATAGCAGCACAAATTGTAATAGCTAAATCTTGGAAACAGCCCAAATGCCCATCAACAGTGGAATGGATAAAGAAAATGTGGTTTTTTTATACAATGGAGTACTATTCTGCTATAAAGAATAATAAGCTTGAGATACTCCTAAGGAAATGGATGCTCTTGAGACCATACTCTGAAGTGAAGTAAATCAGACACACATGTTTAAATACCGCATTGTTTCTCTGGTGTGAGAAACTGAAAGTGTAAATAAAGACTAAAATGTATTATATTGGGAAAGGGAAGAAAATGTCCAAATGGGAAAGGGAACAAGGGAGGGGGAAAGGAATAGAGGGTCAAGAGATATAAGAAATGGAAGGAAAAAATGGAAACAAAGCTTTTGTAAATAGGGAGGGAGGAGGGGGTGAGGGGAGGGGAATGGGAAAAAAAGAAGCAACAAGATATATCATGTACTGGTACAAATCCCCTATGATGAATGTTATCACTATGTACATCTAAAATGTACCATTAAAATAAAATGAAAAAAAAAAAAGAAGAAAAAAAAAAGCCCCATGGCCAATGTTATTCCCTTGGTACTAGATCTCAGTAATTCCTCTAAGTGGTCTTCCTGGCTCAGTCTACGACCTCTCCCCTCCATCCTGTCTTTGGCAAAACCAAAAAGTTGCATGATCACCAGATTAATTTCCTTTCCTTTCTGGCATGTTGTAGTAAATGGATAATATTAGCAGAGCTTTGCAATTTTCTGGGGCCATATGACTGGATTCTAACCACTGGAATGTAGACTGTCATCCTCATGTCACCAGTGTGACCCATAAAAATACTCCACTTGAGATCATTCACTCTCCTCCCATTTTCCAGTGACCGTATTTGATGTCGAGAAAAGAACACAAGATGGAGGAGACCAGACTCCTGGGCCACCATCAGCAGACAGCGTTATTGACTCTGAAGAGAGAAAAGATTAATTTCCTTTAATTTTCTTTCCATCAGAGTAGATGAGTCAACTTTAAATAGAGTACCAATCTTAACACTTTCAGGATTTATCAGGTATTTTCTATTCCCCAAGGATCGTCTTTAGGCCAGGGGCATCCCTGAATCTCCAGTACTCATTACCGAAAAGCCAATCAGTAAACCTGTTTTCAGAAAACACTTGAGAGCTCCTATTTTGCACTTTCCCAGTTACTGAGACCAGGTGAACACAGGTGAATTCTCTCTCTTTCCAGTTTACATTATATCAGGGAGACAAACCACAACACATAAACAAACAAGTATTTTCATATAATTTCAGATTCCCATAAGTAGTATCACAGAAATTAAGGAAAATAATTGTGTAGAGATTAGCTTGATACGGAGGACTACTGTCCACAAGATGGTCAAAAAGAGGCTTCTCTGAGGACATGTCATTTAAACCAAGATATAAATTTATCATTTCACTGATTTTACAAATATTTCTTGAACACATCATATGTATTACTCAATGTGCTAAGAGCAAGAAATTCGTAGATGTTTACTGAATGGACTAAAACATAAATTTACTGTGAAATCCAGTTCTTTGCTTGACATTTATGACAGCTTCGACTTACTGTCAAAGAAAGAGGGATCAAGCCAAAGAGAAGGGAGAGAAAAAGAGACACACAGTCAGTGTCTTAATCTGTCCTGGCTACTATAGAAAAACAGGTAATTTATAAATCCTAAGCCCATTCATGAGGGGAGCTCATAACCTAATCGCCTCTCAAAGGCGCCTCCTCTTACTACCATTACTTTGGGGGCTAGGGTTCAACATATAAATCATGGGGAGACATATTCAGATCATAATATCCCACCCCCCAAATTCATATCCTCACTGGAAAAACACACTCATTCTATCCCAATATCCCCCAAATTTTTAACTCATTCCAACATCAACTTTAAAATCTAAGTCAAAATCACATTTAATTATCAACTAAGTCCAGGCTCAAGGTGTGATGTATCCTACTGTAAATTTTCCTCCAGTTTCGAGTATGCAAACCCAAGGTATGTATTTCCAAAATACAGTGGTGGGACAGGTATAGAATGAACAGTCCTATTCCAAAATGGAAGGAAAGAAAGAGGAATGAGTAGAAAGGAAGGAGGAGGAATAGGAAGGAAGATGTAAGTAGTTCCGCATACATGTAAAAGCAACAGGTCATAAAACATTAAATCTTAGGGCTAGAGACTCATCTTTGACTGCACACCCTCCTTTCCGGATCCTCTGGAGGAGAGCGTGGGTCTCCCAAAGGCTCAGGGAGCTGAGATCACACAGCAGCTCTCACAGACCAAGCAGGAGTCCTGTGCCTGCACTTGCCAGGCTGGCCCTCCATGCTAGTGGCTCTGTGGCTGTAGATTTCAGAGTGGTCCCAAACTACCCTGCCTCGACTCTTACTTCTTCTCTCCTGTGCTCGCTTGCATTTCTAAATGTTTGAATATGCTGTCTCTCCTTCTAGAAAGTCTGCCTCATCCTTACTCTTTATCCACTAAATTTTTCATCTTTGTAGACTCAACTTGGAATTTCTTCTTTCGAGAAGATTTTTATGATCTCTCTAGATCAGATTTCTCAACAGCAGTGCTTTTGACATTTTGAGCCAGATAATTCCTTGTCGTGGGGACTGTCCTGTGCATTGTAGGGTGTTTAACAGAGTCTGCAGCCTAAACCCTCTAGGTGCCACTAGCACAACCTTATTCTAGCTGTGACAACCAAATATGTCTCCATACATTGTCAGATATCCCCTGAGAAGCAAAATTACACACCGCTGAGAACCAGTTTTCTGAATGGAGAAACATAGTCCTTCCCTGTATCTTTGTAATGTAGAAAATGTCTGTGATCTTCTTCACCATCTTAGAGTTCATCACAACAGGTTATAATGGTCAACTTCTCCCTCTCCCCACATTGCATTGTAAAAACATGAGAGGAAGGAACTCTATCAGCACACTGCATGTGCTTGGCACATAGACATTTTTCAATAAATAAGAATATATGAGTGGATGGATGAACAAATGAACCAGAGTTAGACCTTTAGGAATGCAACCTATGCACTTCATCCCACAATGCTTTCCTTCAGCCAATCCGAACTGACTGGAGCTGTCCATTCTTCCTTGTTCAAGTTTCCTCTACGGTGAACTCTGAGAAGTTGGATTTCCGTGATCACCAGTTACCTCTATTCCAGTCTAGACCTCTGTCTTCTATCAGCATTCCAGCCACCAAGAAAATCAAATGTTTGATTTTTTTTTGTAGGATTTAGCATCAAATTTAAATTCTAGTTTAAAAACTTTGGTCATCCCCCTTCCCAAGCCCATAGTGGCAGAGTGTCCTCCTGAAACTTCAGGTCCTTTGGAAAGTTGCCCCACTATGTTCATTTCTGTAGCTCTTCCCACACCCAGTTGCCCAGCACTGTCTCTGGTGTGCACAGATGCACAGGGAAGTCCACAGGGTGGTATTTGCTGAGGATATGGCAGGCATGTGCCGCTCTGCACTCTATAAAGACATGAGCTCCACTTATTCATCAGTGATACCCCAAGCATTCAACATGACGAATGAATGAGCGAATGAATGAATGAATGAATGAGTATGTGGTGGGTAAAGCACAGTTCTGTTCCACATATGTATAACCCTCATGGAAAGCCTATAGGTGCTCAAAGTAATCATCGTTTGATACTAAATCAGACAACTAGAAAATGATCTCCCAGGGTACAAATTTAGGTCCACTTGACTCCAAATTCCACACTTCACACATTTTTCAAATGAATTCCACTGAAGAGAAATGTACATTCTTGGTGATAATTGATCATATTGACAGGATCTGAAGTCCCCAGTGACTTCAGGGATTCCTTCCTACAAAGATCCCACTGGGATTAAGGAGCTTCAAATATGTGACTGGGGCATAACAAGTCTCTCCTGAAAAGTGTTTTTATCTCTGACTTCTGCAAGGTTCAACCACCCAAAAGACAGAATAAGATCAAGAATTGCAAGCATCACTTGAAGAGAGAAGTCTGCAAGCTTCATTTGTCTGAAAAGGAACCCAGGCTAGAGAGGGAGTTTGCACTGAGGTCAGAGGAAAAAGACTAGAAGCTGGAGGCACCACAGAAGACCCCAGTCTAAACTCTGCGGCTCTCCCACTGAAGGGCGTCAGGCTTGTTTGTACTGGCCCAAGAAGCTAACAGAACAAAAACATGGATTGAGGACGACTAATAATAAAGGGTTCTTTGTAGTCAGTGCTGAGAAGGGAGAGGGGAGGCGAAAGGAGGGAAAGAATGAAGGAAGGGAGAGGGAGGGGCAGGAGGGAGCATGGAGCTGTCCTGGTGGATCTTTATGCCCTGTAACCTACCAAGTTGGAGGACGATAATGTCCTGTAAGGCTGGTAGGCACTTATCACGGAGTAGCTAGTATAGTTACCGTTGGGCCAGGTGATCTTTAAAGTCTCTTCACTCCAGGAGCCCCAGCCTCTCACTCAGAAATCCCCCAAGTGTGACGCTTGCCTTCTTTGTAGTGATCTTGCCATCTCGCCTCCACTGCCCTTCACTGCTGTCTCTTCGATCTTTCCACCTCACCAATTCAAAATACTTTCCTAACACATGACAATAAAGTGCAAATAGCATAAATCAAGTCCCAAGTTTCTGTCAAACCACCTAATCATAAAACTGCCAAAGTCGAATGCAAGAAGTCTGGTGATTAAAATTCCCTAACATGACAATGAACACTTGACCCAGAGCTCCAGCCAACGGCTGGGAAGGACACCAGGCAACATGACTCTGTTCCTCACTAGGCAGTCAGTCCAGAAATGCCTCCAGAAGCACTGACCTCTCCTGGGCCTCCAAGGTCTGTCCCATCACCACCTGAGACTGACTGGGTGGGCTCAGTGTCACGGTTCACATCAAGAGTGTCACCGCAGGCCTCGTGTGTTCATTAGGTATGGCCTCTGGAAGCTGTCTGAATCTTGGGGGTGACATAGCTGACTTGCTATTAGGAGGTGGGGTCTGACTGGAAGAGGTGGGTCATGGGGGCGTGATCCAGGAGGGTGTATCTCCCTCCTGGCTCCTGCCTTCTCTCCGTTTCCTGGCTACCATGATGTGAGCAGCCTTCCTCTGCCCGGCCCTCTCCCACCATGCCGTTTCTGCATTAAAGCTTGCTAAACATGGGCTGAAACCATTAAAAAGGAGCCGAAGTAAACTCTCCGCCTTCAAGTCGTGGGTGTCACACATTTCATCCCAGTGACAAAGAAAGTGACTAAGACAGGTTCAGCCATAAATATTGTGGCAAAATTCTACCCTGCATAGCCAAACATTCCTCCGCATATTGTTCTTCCTTAGTCACTGGCTGCCCAACAAATACGTACGCACTGATTTATTATCACATGCACATTTGGATACCTTTTATGTAGCTATCATGTGTTAGGTGACTTTGTACATGCGCCTTAAACCACATACATACCTACAGAGCTGCATATGATTACCAGGCCACACGTTTTACAAATGGAAACACACACAAGAACACATACAAATATACACACAAAAACATAGTAGTATAAAATACGAATGTATGTAATCACACAAAAGCATGCAGATTACCTTAGAGTTGCAGTGCAAGCGACAGACATGCAACTCATATTGGCTTTACTTAAATGAGGCATTTATTTCTAACAGAATCTAGGCAAGGGACAATGAAGCTGGAGATAAAACAAGGGAGTAGTGGGGCCTCAGGAACAACTGAACTCAGGACCACGGACTGTATCAACTTCATGATTTACTTTGATCTCTATTTCTACCTATACTAGCTTCACATTTATATATATATATACATATATATATGTGTGTGTGTATATATATATATATATATATATATATATATATATATATATATAGAGAGAGAGAGAGAGAGAGAGAGAGAGAGAGAGAGAGA
>PVJO010018331.1:0-23600 GCA_004026905.1 Hystrix cristata | reverse complement strand
GCTTACTTCCACAAGGTTTATTTCTCACTTATGTTACATGGTTATGATGGGCTAGTTGTGGCTCTACCTTGTGCCATCTCCTTTCTGGGACCCAGGATGACAGAAGAGCCTTTATGTGAATCTTTATCTGAACATCATAAATCTCGTGGAAAAGGGAGTGGAGAAGAGTTGGCGATCCATGCAGGGACTCTTAGAACTGCTTATGAAATGCAGCACGTGTTATTTGGGTTCTAACTCCATTGATCTCAAAAAGTCATCTGGCCATACCTTAGGTGCATAGTAGAAAGTAGGCAATACGATATACCCCACCCTCTCCTGACCACCTGACCAAGTGAGGGGATACTGGAATTGACCCATCTCTTGATTAACTGAGCCAAGAGGTAGGATCAAGTTGTGCTGCTTTGGTGTCTCTAGCCTAATGCTGAGAATAAGAAAAGGAAAGAGGTAGTTATCCAAATGGGGTTGCTGGACAGATAATTTCATTATGTTTTAGAGATATCTCCAATAAACTAATGTGCAAACATATGTTTGGCTCAATAAACCACACAGGGTACACATCAACACAGATGTGATAGTTCTTACACACTGCGAGAAGTATATATATGCAGGCCTGTACACACATGTGCACACGTATGAATCAGCAGTGGTGCATATGTGCAGGCATACATGCACCGTGCACACACTGGCATCCAGTCTACCCTCATTTACATGTGAGCCCACACGCACACGCCACCCTCGGGCACACATGCACACTCTCGCGCAGCAGGGAGTGGCTGCTTCTGCCGCTGGAGAGATCAAAGGCAGCTGCTCCCTCTGCATATTTAAGGAGCCCCCGCTGCTTCCTTGCAGCTCGTAGTGGAGCCCCCTGCCTAGCCAAAGTCCCGCTCTGGGAAATGCCGCCTACCTCGCAGCTGTCCCCCAGGGGAAAGGCTTGGGAATCTGATCACTTCCTCCCGGAGCCTGTTAGGAGGGATGCAGAGAGAGGCTCCAGGCAGGCCTAGAGGAGCAGCCTGGGCCCAGCTGCAGAGCCCACTGCGGAGTCAGGGCATCGAGCGGAGTGGACAGCCCCATTGGGGCATCTAAGCTAAGGCCCGGGGAAGGAAGGATTGGTATTGTCTACTCATGGAGAACTTGTATTTCCCCTTAAGGAACACTCACACTGCCCAGAGAAGTGAAGAAAGATTCGAGACTTTGTGGCACAAGCAGCAAACGTGGTCAAGCCCGGGGCTGTATTCCTGGCTTTGCTGTAAACTAATTCTGACAGTCACTTCCCCCTCTGAACCACAGTTTCCTAGATGGGATGATACACAGAACCACTAGAAACCATACAACCCAAGAAGAGCTAAGACCTACCCTGTCCCAGCCTGTGCCACGCCATGGCATGTATGGCTAATCCACCACAGCACCCTTCCAGCCAATTCTGGATGCAAACCCTAAATAACTTTTCATAAAATAGTCTCTGTAGATATATTAATTCATCAAAATAGATAAACGAAAGAAAAACTATCAACAAACCTGACGCCATCCTAGTACTTCCTTGAATCTATTAAGAAAATGAAGCTCAGGAGAGGAAATCCTCTTTCTCTAATCTCCCGGAAGTAAATCAGGAGGTTGAAATAGATGAACCCCTGGCCTTCACCTCCTCCCCTTCCAGTTTTTAACCAGGCGAAGTAAACAGGTGTCATTTTATTTACCACCTCTGATCAGCTGGCAGCGGCTACAGGAAGCACCACGTGAGAAGAACCCCAGGACTCCGCCTGGGCTCGCCAGGAAAGAGTACTGTGATCAGTGGAAACCATTAGCCATCAGTGTAGCTGTGCAAAATTGCGGGACCAGGCTCCATTTTAGGCTGAACCAAGTTTAGGGTTGGGGCAAACCATGAACTTTTGTATACATGCAAGGTAGCAACACAGACTTCCTGCAGAGGAAGTGGGGATCCCCAGGTGTGGGGATGCTTTGAGTTGAGCCCTGAGGGGTGCAGAGACACCTATTCGAAACGTCACTGTCAAGGAACAGATAAGTAAGTCATTGGCTCATCAGCCAACTACCGTTCCATTACTACTGTGTTAAAGTCTGTTTCTATTGGTGATTGAGTCACCCATCAGGAAATATGAGTATAAAATCCATATTCTCTATGTGACAATAATATCACAACAACAACAACAATAATTTATTGGGCACCTACTATATGTCAGGCATTGTGCCTGACTCTCCCAACATTGTTTAACTCTCTCAATGTTGTTGCGACTAGGTTGCATAGCCATGTTTTACAGACAAGGAAGTTGATGCTTAGAGATATGAAATGATTTCTTAGTATCACTTAGGTAGCAAGAGGGTAGGATTTGAGCTCATACCTATCTGATGCCAAAGTGTTTCTTATTTGTATGAAATAATGGTTAGACCTGTTTTGAGTAAAAATAAGAAATAACATGAGGTCTGCAAGAAACCCGGACGGCTTTGGGGTTGATGAAAGGATTGGAACATTGGGACTCAAATTTTGACAGTGTTTCTCCCATTGCTCACTTGTTATATCCTGCATGCAGTTTTCCATCAAATTTAGAACCAAAAGCCTCAAAGCCTCATACACTCACAGGTGGGACTTTGGGAAGGTAGTTGGATTGTGGGGCTGTGATACTCATCAGTGGATTAGTACACTGATGTGTTTATAGCTAAATGTGATACTACAAGGAGGTGAAGCCTGGTCGTAGCAGGAGGGTCACTGAGGGGTGGTCCAGAAGGGTCTATCTCCCTCTCTCCTTCCTTAGTCTCTCTCTGCCTCCTGCTGCCATTCCATGAGCCACTTCTCCTCCATGTGCCCCTCTGCCACGCCACCCCACCTTGGAGCCAACCAACTATGGACTGAAACCTCTACAAACTGTGAGCCAAAATAAACCTGTCCTCCTTCAAGACATAGACCATCAGTATCATCCAGACTTACAAGGTTTGGTAAACAGATATTGTAGAAATTTTATTTAAACTGCTTGATGTAATTTAAAATGACTCATTCCCTTTTTCTAAACCACCAAAGCACTATACCACCAATAAAGAAAATGGAATTTTTAAAAAGTGCAAAAGAAAATAAGAAATATTCCTGATCTCCTAATCCCTCTACCAGAAATAGCCATTGTTAACACTTTAATATGCAACCTTCCAGAATTTTTCCATACATGTTTTGTTTGCATGGTGAATTAAGACCACAATACTGTTTTTATAATCTGTCTTTTCTTTTAATTATATAGCACTATTCTAACTCACTGGCAACCAGCCCTTTGTGTGGATATATCATATTTTATTTAACCAATATCTGTTTTTGCAACTAAATATTATTATCATACAAAATATTATAGCTAATCTTTTATATTTTCACTGTAGGTAATTTCCTTAGAATAAATTCTTAGAATTTGAGGGCTAAGTGCACTGATATCTTAAAGGTTTTGTTAATTAATCCAAATGGCCCACCAGAAAAATATGTGTCAATTTACTAATTCTTTCACCTTCTCTAGATTTTTGCCAAAACTGGACATTTTATTTTTAAATCCATGCTTCTTAACACTTGTGAACATGAAAATAGAGTGAGGCACTTAGGCAGATTCCCTTGGGCCCCCCCATGGGGCCCAGGCACAGACTGTGGAAATGGATGTGCTGATTTATTTAAGTGGACAAGTGTCAGCATCACTTGAAAAGAAGGTGCTGACATGCCGGATCACATGATGACACTTCCCCCAGTGGCACTGCCGGACCCAGGTTTAACACGCTACAGAGTGCATCTCCCCAGCTAGAGAGTCAGCCTTTTGAGGGTAGAAATTGTGCCTCTGAAATATCCTTGGGCTTAGTGCAGGGACACACTCACAAGTAGGCTTTCTAATACATGACCTCCGTCTCTGACAATGTTGAGGCTTTGGGGACTTAAAGCAGGTGGCCAGAAGTACTAAAAGGCCACACTAAAAAAGCTGGAAAGGGAGAGGTCCTGGGTCAGGGGAGAAGGCACTGAGTCTGGATTCGGGGTTCTGAGTTCAAGTCCTGGCTCTTCTGCTTACTTTAGGCAAGTCCTTTAACCTCTCTGTATCAATTTGCCTCATCTAATAGAAAAAGAATAATAATATTGACTCCACAAAGCTGCAGTAACCAAATGAGATAACGTGAGTGAAAAACAACTCACAAATAATAGACACCGTAGAAAGTATACTGATGTTCCTTGTACTATGGTCACGTCAAACACTTTATGGATATGTAAAAATGGAGTAAAAATGCAAGCTCAGAATTCATCACTTTAAACATTTCTCCTTTCAAATATCCCAATCAATGATCAGAGTTACAGCATTTAAGCAGATAAATTTAAGTTTGAATCCTGGCTGTTCCACTCATCAGCTTTGTGATCTTGGTCAAGAAATCCAAAATATTTTAAATCATAGTTCTTCTTGACTACAAAATGGGGATGATAACAGTGCCTACTTACACACACAAGCGCACACACACACACGCACACACACACACATGGCATGAAGACTAAGGGGGAAAATACAAATGTAAGTGCCCAGCCCACTTGGGCATATAGTAGGAACTCGAGAAATGATGGATTCCCTGTGAATCACATTCAGCCTTCTGTTATCTCTTACTGTGTAACAAAACACTCTCAAATTTATTGGCATGAAGTAGCAAACATGCATTTAGAATTCTGTGGCTCTATATCTGGGTTGGGATCAGTGGGGTGGTTCTTCTGCTGGTCTCTACTGGGCTTCTTTGCTCCTGTGTCTCCTGTCAGCTAAAGGTCAATGGCCTCCCTCACATGTCTGGCAGATGGCTGAATATCAGCAGAAGAAAAAGGAGGTAACTGAATTTAGATCTCATCATCCACCAGCCAAATACGCAGCCCATTCACATGACGGTGGGTGCAAATCTCCAAAAGCAGCAAAACACCAAATCACTGTGCACAAGTTAGCTAATGCCTCCGTGGCCAAATTCACCACCCAGCTGAACTGAAATTCAGAAAGTAGAGAGATTCCTCCTCTGAGTGGGAGGAACTCTGAAGTCACATTATATAAAGAAGTGTAAACGGCGTGAGAAATGGCACAGGAAGTATTTGTGGTCAGTTTTGCAGTCTACCTCAGGAGCGCAGGCTTCATCCAAGACTATCCACAACCTATGGTCCAATCGCTCTCCCAAAAGTAAATTTCCTCTATGCATGTCAGAAAATTTTTCCACAACTTCCCCAGGGCTTGCTCAAATGAGTGCCAAAATGGTGCCGTGATCTCCAGCCTAGAAGCCTGCCGAGCAGGAGATGGAGACAAAAGAACAAATGCTTAAATTATCTGATGAATGTCAGATACATTAAACTAATTTATGTAATAATGTAAGCACAGTGATGGTAAGGTAATATGAGAGACATAAATTATACATTATTATTGTCAGCTCTAGCACTTATCTTAGTAGCGTGTCAAAATACATCCTGATATGTTAACATTTATAGAAATGAACAACAAGTGCTTGTGCTCAGGGCTCTGGCAGCGAGAAGCTGGGCGTCATTTGCATGTGTGCATCAAGCCGTCATTGTGTTTCTCAGGGCTGACAAGGTGAGGAGAAGTGGGTGCCCTACGTGTTCTGCTTCCCTAGAGAGCCCTGAGCCAGAATCCCCTTGCCCTGGGCCCCGGACAGCCAGGAAAGAGCGGGTTTGGGGGTGTCAGACACACAACTTACCAGCAGTTTGATCCAAGTCATTTCCCCTCTCGGAACCTCAGTGTCTCCACCTCTGAAATGGGAATGATACATCTGTCTCTGAAAGACGGTCATAAGGATAAAGTGAAGTTATTTTGATTTTCTTCTCTCTTAGTAGGGATAGGAAGCCTGGGAAGTAACCTTAACATGGAAGCCTGCAGGAATCCCGGCCCACCCATCCCAAGCACAAGAGCACAGCTCGGGATTATCTGGCTATTGTTGTGTTTGTTTACCTCTATCTCCTACACAAGCTACTGTTTGATTTTCCCCATCCCTTGCTGTGTTGCCCTCAGACTGCCCTGTATATGCCCACAGTATAGCAGCAGAAAGCTCCTAATAGCAACCCCTCGGGGCTAGTAGTCTTCAGGGAACTGTGGGTTGATCTTGGGTACTTCCAGGGCCTGACCACAGCGACAGGTGAGACTCAGCGTTAGACATCAGAGGAATCTGTGAGTAACACAAAAATATAGACACGTAGCCCCAGGAAGGGCATCTGTTACTCAGGGTCAACAAGATGGGGAGTCATCCTCACAGACCCTACTCCCTAGCTTCAGGACAGAGGGCAGGACTGGGCCTCCAGCTCACCCCAAACCAAGCCCCGAACCTAGGCAGCCATACAGCAAGAAAACTGAGAGTCCAGGCGGATAGGAGCTCAGTAGGCAACCCCTAGAGGGACTCAACAAATAGCCCCAGGAACCTCACCATTTCCAGCAAGAGCAGAACTAAGAGGTTTACATCCTGCCTCATCAGGGTACCAACTAATCAAAACACAAGGGCTGGATGACTCTCTGGGGCTGGGGGAGGGGTGGCAACCTCAAGAGTGGGGAAATGAGGAAGCAGGAGCCAGAGACGGGGCCAGGAGCAGAAATGGTCCTGAGGCTGGAACCTGGGACCCTGGAATTCACCTCCGTCCTCCTGTCTTTCCTTAAGTTCCCCACTTTTTAAGCCTTTTATGCCTTCTACAATTTGAACTCAGGTGAATCCAGATACCCTTCTAGACTTCTGTTTCTCTATATTGAAAATGAACCAAAACTGTGATGTATCTTCTGCACCAGCCATCCAGGTGCAGCGCCCCTGAGTGGCACCTCCTGGTGTGTGGCATCCTGGCTGTTGCCCACCCTACCATGCCTTGGCCCTGCCCCCCACCTCCCAGGACTCGTGCAGGAACTCGAGAGGTTGCAGCAACAAGTATACGTGAGGATTCTCAAGACCACCCCCGCTCTGCTCTAACATACCTATAGACATCTAATTCAACAAGTCAAAATAAATTAACCCTCCCACTTTCATAGTACATTCAAGAGAAAATCTCCACCATCAGAAAGTGACTTCTTCAAACTCAGGACACTGTTTTTTAAACCCATCTCCTTATCCTTTGTTGTCCAGCATGCCTAATACTTTAGATGAAGGTCGGAACGTGTCTGTGGACTGAGAAGTCATAGGTACTTTTTGTTGAATGCATTCTCTTGAATGCATTTTGTTGAATGCATCTTTGGTCCAGGAGTCATAGAGCAAGGGTCAGTAAACTATGACCCCTGTACGAAAGACGACCCCAACTCCTTTTTTTGTAAATGCAATTTTACTGGAACACAGGCACTCCCGTGTGTTTGTCTATGGCTGATTTCACACAATGACAGAGCTGAGTGGCTGTGAATGTAGACTGAATGGTCAGTCTTTCACAGAAAAAGTTTGCTGATCTCTGAACTAGAAAGACATAGAGTGTAATACATGGTCAAGTGCAGACTGCCAAATAAACAGATCCTAAATGCTGTGATAAAAACGCTCCATTATTTCCACTACAATATGGTACCTTTTGACTCAACGTTCCCAAGTATCATACTGGTATAATGACCACAGATTCCTTTACCCCTTCAGGGGACAAGAGAGTGGAGGTGCCCGAGAAGCATATTTCAGTCGGTAGGAAGGCCAATCTGTTCTTCATCTTATCTACAACCCCCCTGACACCCAAGCAGCAGCATCATACTCCCCATCTTCTAGCAAAGCCAAGCAACTTTGCCCACCCATTTGCCATTCGACAAAGTCTCTTAAACAGATGACTTTTAATAAGTTAATCCATTCATTGTCTGGAGCTCTGAAAACTGACATAAAAGCACAATGACGCCTAATTAAACTTGTTCTGTGAAAACTAATTTGTCAAACCCAGAAGCACAGTTCATAGATAAATGCTAATATTTGAAAGTCAAATTAAAGTTGAAAAGGTTTGTAATAACAGTTAATTAACTCTTGTTTTGTTTTCCTCCACTGCAAACTCAAACCAACTGCATCGCAGGCGCCCTCTTTAACATTTTGGACCACAAAGATAAAATTCAAAGCTTTGAGATCCGCCTTTGATGTTGGTATTCTCTGCAGATTTGATATTATTTTAAGTCTCTTTGTTTAAAAATTCATTTTTATTATCCCTGCATGAAATGCATGGCAATTCCCCAAATAACGAGCCATCAGCGCAATTAACATCGTCGATCGACACCAGCGTCCTGATAATTAATACAGACGCGCTGCCTCCCCAGTGGGAACTGCGAGGGCTGGATTCTTCAGAGCAACTGTTCATTTACAGACTCGGCTTCAACCTAATGAAAATGGATTGTGAAACTTTAATGAACAAGACTTTGCTGTCATAATAATAAAGACTTTGAAACAACGCGGAGGCCTCCCCAGCAAGCGTCTGGCGCTGTGCTTGTTGCTACGGTACATCAAACCAATTAAGCCGTATGATGAATATTTACACCGAGGTTTTTTTTCCAACTCTATGACATAAGATAAACTCGTAAAAGTGAGCATTAATTCTGCATCAACAGTTTCTGACATTATATCGTAGCAGAGACGCGTTTGCCCAGCCGAGAGGCTGTGTCTGCCCACCTCTGTTTTGTCTCAATAAATGTCAACAAAGGATTAGAACGTTCTGAAAATCCAATTTGCATACACAGGTTGTGAGCACAAGTCAAAGGAAATTACTTTCCTTGAGGTGCACACGAGGGTGTGTTTATTTTGCTTGTGGGATGTGTATAAGAGTCCGCATGTGGGCCGGTGTCTGAGCGTGCTCCTCTCTGTGCGTGGAGGAATGTGTGCCTGCCTTGTGCTCCTAGATCTACAGATGTGTGCGAGCAACAGTGCATGAACTCATCTCTGTGTGCACACATCCTATTTGTGTATATGTCTCATCTCTGTGCCTGTGTATGTGACAGTGAATTTGTGGGTAGGTTTGGATCTCTGTTATCATTCCTTATATCCATTCAACAATATTTATTGAGCATCTACTATGTGTGAGGCAATGTGGAGCTGCAACAGTTACAAAATCTTTGAAAGCACCTCTACTTGAAGAGCTGTGGTCTGGTGGGGGATTCTATATATTAGTTAATGACCAATCACAGTTAAGATAGGGAAGGAAAAGTGTGTGTGTGTGTGTGTGTGTGTGTGTGTGAGACTGGGATGTATTGCATAAATTAAGAAAAATTAGAATTCTTCAGGGGAAGCAGCATTTTAGACAGGACTTGAAAATAAGGAGAAGCTAGCAGGTAAAGGGAGCCAAGTGAAGAAGATACAGTGAGGTAGCACATGTACACCCATGTGCATGCCAGGTGGATTTGGGGCAGGGTCCGTGTGCGTGCCTACCTTCACAGACACGCATCTGTGTATACCCAGGCCTCAGTGTCTAGGAATCATGGCACTCACTGGCAAGTAATATCTCAAAACTAGAAACCATGCCCCCAGATGGTAAATGATCAATTGGAAAGCCAAAGGAAGGCTCTCTGGAAGGCCGAAGGCAGCAACTTTGGATCTGAAAATCTGTTCCCTGCATTGCTAATCTAAGCCAAGTTTGTAAATCAAACCTTCTCATACCCATCATTATCTGTGGCCTAAGGTACGGAAGCACGGAAGGTCCCAGAGGTTCATGGGAGATGGATTAGCCCTCTGATTCTGAACACAAGCTCAGTAGCCCAGGAAACTTTCAAGTCAGGAATTTTTAAGTAATCTTTTCCTAGATTTAAGAGTGTCCAATGTAGGCAAGTCAACTATGCTAAGTGACTTCAGAGTCGAGCTGTATCCCAGCCACACACAATTGTTCACGCAGACGCAGACGCAAAAGAGTAAATCCTGGCACTCGTATGGAAAGGAGGAGAAGGGAAAGATGAAAGCCAAAGAGTGACCATGGCAACTCAGCTGCCCCCAATCTTCTCGGACAAGCAGTACCAGAGCGACACATAAGTCATAACTTGCACTACGCATGTCCAGAGCACATTTAGATGCAGGGAAGGAAGCAACGAAGATCTGAACTGGCCAAAAGACCTATCGCAGACCCATATCATTTATCCACCAGGAGCCCTGCAGGCATTTTCTTACAGCATTCTTAGATGCTGTTTTCCCAGCCTCACGAAGAGCCTCGGTAGAGAATTTGACTGGTAGAGAAAAGACACATTTGCTAGCGCATCGTTGGGGGCGATGAGGCACACATTCACTCTGGAGCCATTCACCATGGAGCCAAACAGTCCCACTCATCTTCCCAGGGGCCCTCCTTGCTCAGCAGTAGCAGCTGTTCATAATAATGATCCCGAGTCACCAAGAGAAGATGATAAAGAAGAATATAAATACCTGCAGCAAAGCGCTCCTTAGAAGAGGGTCAGTTCTTGATCATCCGGAAAGTTAACTTCCCGATTCAGATTTACTAGGATATGCTGAGCGCCAACCAAACATTAGGGTAGAAGTGTCCACCAGTCACTGCAGAGAATCCCTTCAGCAATAAATTTGAATACCCCCATTTGAGAGATGAAGAAATAGAAGTGGAGAGACATTGAGTGGTAAGGGACATGGCAGGGCTTCTGGCTGTCTGATACTTCTTCCAGGACAAAAAGTAGACCCAGGTGGGCTTCTAGGGATATGAGATCTACAAAACTACTAAAAATTTTCCACATACCAGTCAGTAGCTTATGCCAGCTATTTGAGAGGCTCTTTCCCTTTGCACTTATGTGAATCCTCTGTCAGTCTCTGGCCCTGGCTTGTCCACTCCTCCCAAGACCAGCAAGAAACGGGCTCTGGAAAGTACAGCTTAATGAAACATTTTAGGCTACTGAAAGTGACACATCAGAGGACACAAACCAGATGGCTCCAATGCACCAAAACGTCACAGTGAGAGGAAAGTGACATTTATGTTTCGCTGTGCTGTCTTATCTAATTTGCACAACCATCTCGTACACAAGGACAATTATATTGTACACATATTGGTGCACACGATAGATCCCTGCTGCCAGGAATCAGGCAAGCATCCTCTCTACTCTTTACGGTGCACCAAGTGAATAAAAGATCCCGAGAAATCTGAGGTTGAGAGGCGCTCACCGAGTTGCCCAGAGTCTCAAAACTGTGAATAGTGGTCCTGGGATTTAAGGCAGGATGTCTACCTCCAAGGCCACTATTCTTTCCATCACATTCTGCTGCCTCTGAGAGTGATCTCCCAGGCCCAGTGTGGCTGTACCTGTCACACCTGCAGTCTAGGGACATAGTACAGAAAAGAAGGTTGCGTGTCTCTCATCTTGGCTGTCCGTGCAGCCCGGCTCCCTGGCTGGAGCGTCCTGAGTCCTGAAGGTAGAAGACCTAGATCTACGCCTCCTGAAAGCAAGAAACCTGCACTTTCCCATGCAAGGACAGCATACCAGAGACTCTTCAGGACCCCCAAGCATCCTCTTGTGGAATCTCTTCGCAACATTCCCAGGGACCTCTGTGGAAAAACTTTCTGTGACTAGGAATTCATCTCCCTGATGACTTTTATCTTTGTGAGAGAGTTCTACACAATTAAACCGGAGTTAAAATCCATATTGCCACAGTTTCCATCCACCAGCCCATCACTGAGTCCATCTTAGATGGGATCCTATTTTCATTCAGAGAACGGTAGAGAGCAGACATGTACTCCCCGTAAGGCACCGGTGAGCGGTTTTCATTCTCCTTAATAAGCTTTGAAGGGTCTCAGACTTGCAGACCGTGAGGCCATCAGAGGCACTGAATGCCAGGATGCCGTGACTGGCCCTCTGTGCAGTGGGGCTCTGTTCACCCCTGAGCCTCAGCAGCCTCTGTTTTTAAGACCCCCCTCAGACAGTACCCCATTTCACACATCCCTCAAGCCCTAACAGGGGGGCCCAGACCCATCCCCCCACGGGGGGCCTGAATATCTGCCAAGTGCTTGGAAAAATACTCCAAAGAGTGGCAACTGGGTATACGTTATTACCATAACACTATTTTCATTACCCAGAAACAGTACTATAGGGTGATTAGCAGGAGGGAGGCACCGGAGCCCACCAAAAACACTAAATTTCCTTGATGAACGTACACCATGCTGACATGGAAATCTGGGTTGTAATTATCAAAAATGACAATGAGGAGAAGGATCATGATTCTGATGATAAGACTGACACCAAGGGCAATTACCACTTTTACCATCCTGACAAGTACCAGGCGCATTAATCTGAAGGCTTACAACTGTCCTGTAAATTGGACACTAACATTGCCCCCATTTTACAGATAAAGAGCCTGAGGCTTGCAGAAGTTAAGTAACTCTCAAAGGTCACCTACTCTGTTGGTGATGAGATTAGAACCCTGGCTATTAAACACCGCATGGTATTTCATATCTCCAACTTGCTGTGTGAGTTTGGGCAAGACAGTTTTCCTCGATGCCTCAATTCCTCATCGCCCAGGGATTTCACAATGCCAACAGGCAAGAGAATTGACTTGAGGAGAAGTGGAAATTCCTAGGGAAAACAAATGTCCCCCACTGGGTACCCTACCCTTCACCTCCCTGCCTTTAAATTCCCTCCTAGCTGCCTGGGCAGCTCCCAGGCTCATCTGAAAATGCAAATCAGAATTAATTATTCAAGATCAGGCCTACTTTGCATACCAATCCCATGTTTTTCTGTGTGGGAAGGTTCTCACCCCTTTTAACAGTTTAGAATAATGTGCATCAGACCTCGAAAATGAAAACAAAAGTTAAAGAAAAAAAAACAAAGCCTAGAGGAAGAAGGATGAGCTGGTTTCTTTAGCTGCTGGCTCCTCCTGGCTGGGGCGGGGCTGGGACTGGCTAGGGACTGGGAGGGCAGAGGCCCTGTAGGCTGGGATGGTGGGCCAGGGGCTTCTGGGGTTTCTAGATCCCGGGTGGCTTTGAGAATCTGGTTAAAGCTATAGACTCCTCCAGAAAACCGCAAACACAAAATGTGGCCTAGAATTTGGGGTGTTCCCCGAAAACCTGAAACTCAGTTGTGAACCCCTAGTTAAGTCTGAAAAGCCCCAAACCAGAGCTATTGTAGAGATGGAGGTCCATGTGCCTCCCCAGCCTGCAAGCGTGGTAGTGAAAGTGGGATATAGGCCTGAGACACTGGCCCCCGATCTCTTCAAACATAGTTCACTCGCGCTACCTAAATCCCTCTGCGTCTTTGACTGAGACCAAGGTGAACCAGAGCCTTGACTGGCTCACCTGAAAGTAGGAGCTCAAAGAAAGATGTCAACTAACTTCCTGTGAAAGATACAAAAAATGCCATTTCTAAATCATACTATTTAATATGACCACACAACAAAAGTAACCACACAAAAACAAAGATGAGAAGAAAATAAATAAAACTCATATGGCATTATCACTGAGTGGTATAACGATGGACCCCATTTTTCTTTTGGCAGGTTTTCTGGATTGTTCCAGTTCTCTACAATGAAAAGTTTTGTCTTACATTAAAAAAAAAAAAACACATAAAGGTGACATTAAAAATTTAAAAAGGAAGATCAATGGGTGGCCAAAGATTAGTCTTTGAGAATAGAAACAAATGAGCTCTGTCATGATATTATAGAGATAAGAGGTTAACCTGTAGGAAGAGCTTTGGTGAGCCAAAAGCAAGCAGAGAAAAGAAAACTGACCAGAGGAGAAAGAGAAAAACAAACTACCCATTCAGAGAGAGAGGCAGAAAACAGAAACCAGGATGTCTGTGCTGTTACTTTTCCCCAGAAAAACAGAGAAAATGTCACACCTCCACTCCTGATTCACTCAGGAGACCTGGCAGTGATTCCGTCTACAGTTTTGTGAAACAGCTTTAATCTTTCCAACAAATCTACTTTTTTGCCAAGCTGGTTGGAGTGGCCTTGGGCTCAGGTAACCAAATCAAAGTTAAGACAGTGTGAAGCTGAACAGAACCAGCATTTCTACCATGAGTGAGTGCCTGGAACATTGGAGTGAGTGTGGAAGACATTTGAGAAATTACGTGTAACATCTGCTTGGGTGTGTTTGTGTAACAGGCTGAGTGTGTGTAACATCCAAGTGTTTGTGACATCTTGAGAGAGTGTGTGTGAGAGATCAAAGTAAGTGTATGTAGCACTGGAATAAGTATGCATAGTTAGCCGGAGTCAATAAATGTTTAAATCTGCGACCTGTCAGTTGTAATTTTTATCAATTTCCCCTCCACAATCTGGCCTTATACTCAGCCCGAGGGGCCCATCTTTTTAAACCTCTCCTGGGGCCAGGGCAGACTTTCTCTGGAAGCTTTTCTGCCCAGGTTCACCAACAAACAGAGAGAAGAGCAACCAGCAAATTCTTCTCTCTCCTGCTCTTCAGCCACCATCAGATGATTTCCCTGCAACTCCAGGAAGATTCAAGTCAAAGACCAAGAGAGAGCTCATCCTTGATCTTAGCATCCGCTCAGGATCTCATCTGATGCTTGAGCAATCTGTAGGTACATCCAAGGCAGGAACAAGGATTCCTACATCATGGATACGCAAGACTAATGTCCGTAGTGACAAAGGGACTTGTTGAGATCACACAAGATAATAGCAGGATGGAGTTGAACTTCGTTCTTCCTACCTTGAAATCTGGATCCTTCTCATTATGTCACACTCCTCTCAACCAGAGTCTGCGGCTGTAATATTCAGTTGTTTCCGGCCTAGCCTGGTTGCAGTTCACTTCCAAGTTCCCACCAAGACCACTCAACAGCCCTGAGGCTGCAGCAGCAAGAGTAATGTCGTATTCTACATGCTGGTGGCTCTGAGCCCACCTGCACAGTGCTGACACCGGCACGAAGGACAATGAGCCTGGAAAATGGACACGCTATACCTGAGAAGTGCTGGGAAGCCACATGCATCCTGCCACTTTCTGGAGATTGATTTTATTTGAAGAACCAAAGACAAAGCCTGACTGAAAGGACTTCAGCTGACTATCCAGGAGACACGTGGCCTAGGCAAGCACTACTTGTAGCCATGTTTCTAAAGCTCTACAGGAGAACAGGTAACCATCTGTCCAGGGTGCAGCTTGGAAGAAGAATATATTATTTCAGTGTGTTCTGAGGCCTCTGGACAGAGCAGCATTGGGAGCTGGCCTTGTTCAGTGTGGCTTACTTCCCTGGTGGTCTATAGTCAGTCCAGGCAAACATCTAAGCACGGCCCATAAAATTGTGCAGATTAAAATCGTGCAGTGTGCATCCGCTGACTATGTACTTTTCCCAGATGTGAATACCTCCAGCTGGGATGGAAACTCCACTGGGATCTGACCGCTACACAGAGCCCTCTGGCTCTAGCGCAGTGGTGGCGAGCCTATGACAAGCAGGCCGCAGCAGGCTATTTGAATCACTGAAAGCTCTAAAAGGTTTGCCGATACTGCTGTAACCCTATCCTCAGCCAGCGATCATCCAGAGTGATATCCACCCTTGAGACCTTGCTAGAAATAAGTTCGTCACAGCTGCTCCTAGGAGCAAGATACCATGAAAAGGACGTGGGGACCTGGTTACGGTGGGAGAGAGGTGGAGAAGGTGGGAACATAAAAGTGAAAAGGTGAAAGCCCATAAGATATCTGTACCAACATTTCAACTCGCAGAAGGCCCGTCCACTCGCTTTCAAAGTGGCCGTCTTTATGGCTGAACCTGATTGAAATGATTTCTGTGTATTGGGCACAGTTTAAAGCACTTCATGTAGATTAACCTTGCTCTCTTTTCTCTCTGGCTTTTGGACTCACTACAGTGGTATCTCGGTTCACAAACTCAATTCTTTCCCTGTTTCTGATCGCAAACCAATTTGGACAAGAACCAAATCAAATTTCCCCGTAAGGTCAATATTGAACCTAACTGTGATGGTTGATTGATCATGCCCATTTGAGTAAAAACACCCAACTAAATTGGCTCAGCATAGTTCTGGGTGTGGAAGACCCACCCTAGGGAGGGTTATTGCCAGAATGGTATGGTTGGCGGGGGAGAAGGAAGGCTTGTTACTGTCTCCTTTGGAAGAGCTCCAGCCTTCACTTTCACCTGGACATCGTCTCCTGGCTTCCAGCACAGACTCTTGATCCTCCAGCATCAACCCTTCAGCCTTCTGGCTCAGACCCTTTGGCCTCCTGATATGGATTCACACTGGACACCACACGGAACTCCAGACTTCCAACTAAATCCTTCAGATCCCCAATGTGCAGACTAACCTTTTGCACTCTTCCACACCCGATTTTGTGGGTGGCTATCATTAGCCAATCTGTAAATTCTTGTATATTTGTATATCTTGTATTATTTCTGTTTCTCTAGTAAACATTGACTGATATGCTAGCCATTGAATTTGATTCAGTTTTTGTCCAATTCTGTTTGTGACCAGAACTGTGGAAAGAACTAAGTTCATGAACCGAGGTACCACTGTATTTTGCACCAATAAAGTAATTCATGGACTAACAGAGGACTGGAATAGCTAAGATGGATAGAAGTGACAGGGAGAGTGTAAGGAAAACAGAAAGAGAATAGTCTAATAGCACAAATAGTTACTCCTTTGTGTCACTGATATTAGGTTAGAAGATATTTTCCTGCCCACTTTCTCCATAAATATTTCTGTGGATCTATTTTTCTTTGCTGTCTTTTTCCCACTTGGCTAGAGGGCCATCAAATGAAAAATGATAGATTTCTATTAGAAATAGAAGACGAAATCACAAGCACCACTATTAATGAGGTGATTTAAAAATATATATATTCAATCAAGAGTAATTGAGGCTGAGTATAGTAAGTCATAGAAAATTATAAACTATGCCCACTCTAGGGCATGACTGACTATTAAAATCTTTTTCACACCATTGCCTACAGAAAGCAGCTGGGCACTATGCCACCAGGGAGGTGGCAGTCGAATGGCCTCATTCCCTAAACAAGCTTGCAAAGAAGAGGACAATCAGATGGATTGCCGAATCAAAATTAACTCTTTTTATGCCATGCCAAATGGGTCTGTTTTTGTTGTTGTTGTTGTTGTTGTTGTTTTGACAAAGAACAGTTAAGAACTGACTCCTTAAGAGCAAGCCAGGAAATGGCTTCTTCATTGGGAAAACTTTTATCGAATACATTCATTAAACATCCACTATGCACATTTGCATCAGTTACCCCATTTAATTCTAAAAGCAACTATATGTAGACCATTTTATTCAGTTGCATGTTTAAAGGCAGAAACTGGAGTTCAGAGATGCCAGAATGATCTGCCCAACGTCAGCGCTGACCGTAGCAGAGCTGTGCTGGGTATTTCAACTCCATTCTCAGAAATCTTTCATGCAGTTGACTTCCATTGTACAATGAAACCTTGTGGCTCCATAAAGACCAACAAAATCCTAGTTAACCAGAATTCCTGGCACCTGGTGATTTTCTTTAAGGCACTCTCCCATTCTACTCAGAGTTAAAGAGAAAGCCTTGTATTTCAGCCTTGGTAGTTGATAAATGTGAAAACATGTCTAGGTCTCTTTTCTGGAGAACATGGTGAATTCAAATATTTCTAAGAAGGAGCTATTTGAAGACTGATTTCTTTCAGAGTATTTTTCACACTCCAGGGATGTAAATGGGTTTAGAGAGGAGGTGGAGACCCGAGGATCAGGATCCCAAAATATCCGAGTTCTCTTGTCCAGTCCTTACCTTCTTGTCACTCCTCCAACCCCTACACTACAGATGAAGACCTAGAAAGAGGCAAAGACTTAGCTGACTTTTCTATGGGCTGATCCTGGTATATATCTTTTGTTCACTCCTAGTAAGTTCTTAATATGAGACTGCTAGGTTTTTTGTTATACACCATATTCTAAAAAATCAAAAACAAAAAAGAGAAAATTGAAATTCAGTTTAGGCAAAGTGTTGATACGGTAGGACCTATTTTGTCAAAGTTTGAGGCCGCATTTTACAATGGAAGTACCTCTCAACCAAGCATCGGTGAATACAAGTTTCAGGCTCAAATTCACAACCTATACCTGTTCTGACCATGGGACATTTAAACTTCCCTAAGCCTCAATCTCTTCAACTTCAGGGGGAAGCAGTGTCCCTCTACTGCACAAGACCATTGTGAAGATCAAATAATGTAATGAGTATGAAAATATTTGGGACATTTTAAAGTGTTATAAAATTTGTGTATGTTTTGTGTTTATGTCACAAAGAACCCCAAAGTCTGACACGTACAATTCAAGAATTATTTGGACCAATAGTGGAGCACCAATGAAAAAGCCAAAACCCTTCAGATCAGACTGACGCTGGTTCAAACAGAGACTCTACCAGATGAACGCCATGGAACAAATTAATTATCCTCACAGAGTCTCCAATTTTTCATCTACAAAGTGAAAAAAGCAAAAGTTCCCAGATTTCGTTGTGAAGAGGACTGCAGTGATACGCTAGTAAATGTCTAACAACCAAATTTCTCAACAACAAAGTCCTGGTTTCTCACGCTTACTGGATGCCACGGTGTAAATATCCTCACGACAGCAAACTTCAAGTACCAATATGGTGCCACTGAAAGCCAAATTGGGAAGAGATACACACAACTGGCTCACTAGTCAGCCTGAACCAGATTAGATGAGTTAATGAATACGAAGGGGCAGGACAGGATTCCCACTTACCATGAAATCAGTACATGTTCATTTACTTTTTGTTGCTTGGGCCCTAAATTTGAGGCAGATGCAAAGCAATCTGGAAAAAAAAATCTACAGCAGGTTCATTGCTGAAGTAAAGGAAATGAGGATGATAACTAGAAGAAGAGGCATCCTGATGCTACTGCAAGGACCATATAACTATAGGAAAATAATCAGAAAAAGGTACAATTCTGCCCCCCCCCCACGTGGACACAATGAAGGTCTTGGAATTAGTACTGGCTCTCAATGTCTTCCAGACCCTCTTCACTATACCATCACCTAGGTAACTGGGGCAGTGTGGGATTAGTTGCCCGGCAACACTGCCCATCTCTTTACTCCTCTGCATACCCATGTGCCCTGACCTCCAGTGACAGCCCCTCCCCAAAGGCCACTGTGTACCCCAGCAACACATCTCTCCATTGCAGTCCCCAGCTCCCAGCCAAGACCAGGGGCCATTTAACCAGAGCACACTTTCCTATATATTCACAATTCTGTCTGTTGTCATGACAGAAAAGCATCAAACACATAGAGCCTAGACCAGTAGCCAAGAGATTTGGAGTCTAGTCTCATGTCCACGCTAGACCCCCCACAGTGGGACCTTGGGCAAGTTGCTTGGCTATTCTGAATTTTTGTTTCTTCATCTGCCAAATGGAGACTTTTCCTCAAAACTATACAAAGGGGATTTCCTTTCATCTGAAAAATGGGAGGTTATAATGCCTGCTGGGCTTCCACACTGAGTTGTCTTCTGGTCCTTGTATATGACGAGTCCTCTGAAGTACCTCAAGTGCAAGAGGAGCTGATAGCCAGCAGTACTGGCATCAAATAAGCCTTCAGTCTCTCCAGAGTTCTCCAAAGCGAGGCTGAGGCCTTGGCACCAGGAAACACAGAGATGAGTGGACTGAATATCTTCCAGGATGCAGACTCAGGTGGATTCTGAGTGGGTTTGTGCTCCTGCCCTTAACCAGTGTGGAGTCATTTGTATCGGCAACCCAGAATCCTGCCCAACAGCTCTTTCTCTCTGAGAAGGAAATTGGCAGCCCGGGGACACGAGCAGCTCTCCGGTTAGACTTGATTAGGGACCGATTTGGGCCTGTTAGCTGGGCCTCTAGTATCGTCTCAGCCAATTACTGGCCAACTCTGGCCTGCAGCTGGCTGCTCCCTTCCAAGCTGCACACTTTTATTTCCAGCAGAGTGCTCCCCTGGGCCCGAAGTGAGAGACCAGTGTGACTGATCCGTTAAAAAGATGGCAAGAGAAATAACTTATTCTGTAAGGTAATAGTGTGGGTGGGACTAGAGCTGCAGCTTTAATTAAAAAAATAAAAACCTCAATAAACAATCTTGTGGCTTGTGTCTAATAACTATGAGAATTTATAAACTCTGCCCAGCTGTGGGGCTCTGATGACTATTAAACTTCGCTCCTGGCAGAGGAATTTAGGTATGATGGGCTAACTGAGTTACTCCACCTCTGCCAAGCCAAATAGGCTGGCAGCCCAGGAGGGAGGCTGGAAACAGCGTGCAGACTGCCCCCCACACACACTCCAAGGGCTCTTTGGGTTGGGCGATCCCAACCACCCGGTGCTGGCCACTAGAAACAGGAGCAGTCACCCAAACCTTCTCCTTCCTGCTCCTCTCTCTGTCTCTGCTGGAAACAGGGGCTGGCTCCTGCCTCACGCCAAGAGCCATTGCTCCCAGGAACAGGGAAAAGGATCAGCTCCCTGATAAAACACTCTACTCTTCACCGTGCTGGGGCTGGTACTGCCGCGTGTGTCTAACAGCCCGTACTCCTCAGCATGGCATCGCACGCCCCTCCCAGTGTGGCCCCTGCTTACCTCATTTCCCGCCACTCTCTGCTCCCCATTTTCTTCCTCTCTGTGCACTTATAGTCTTCTGCCCGTAGACCTTTCCTTACGCCGCTCCCTGCCTCACGGTCCACTCCCTCATATTCTGGCCTGCTGTAGAGTGACTGCTAAGGCCACCAGCCTTAGGGTCAACCTGGGCTTTGAATCCCAGAGCTACCTCTCACCAGCTGTTTAATGCAGGGAAACTTCACCTGTCAGTCCTCTGATTTTTCAGCTATAAAATAGAGATTTACAGTACCTGCATCACAGGATTACAGTGAAGATCGAACATGTGTGCATTTGTGTACTGTGCTTACTACGTCGCACTATATAACTATTTGTTAAGGTAGATGTCAGCAAACTACCACCTGCAGGCCAAAGCTCTGCCTGTTTCCTTAAAGTTTCACTGACGCACAACCACAGCCATTTGTCACATGTTGTCCGTGACTATTTTCCGGTTACACTCACTGACAGAGTGAGCATTAGTCACAGAGACTGCACAGCCCCAAAGTCTGAACTATTTACTATCTGCCTCTTTACAGAACAATTCTGTTGAGCTCACTTTGTGGCTCGGTTAAAGCAGATCCCAACTCTAACCCCACCCTCAGGCTGTGTTGGGCGCCTTCCTTTATGTTCCATGCACATTTTGCACATTTATTACAACAGCCTGTTGGGGTATCTGCTTCCCCTACTGGACGCTGAGACTTTCCAGGGAAGGAATGACATTTTGTTCATTTGTTTTTCTCCCGTGGGACATGCTGAATGATGAATGATGATGTCCTAGGAAGAGATAATACTTGGAGCAACAGAGATCCAAGCACATACCTAGTCAGTAAATGGTGCTGCTCGGTTTGGGAAGGAACAGACCCGGCTGACTGAATGGAAGCTCGGATAACATTTACAGGAATGGCCTCAGTCTTGGTTTCCCATCTGTGCTCCCCCAGACAGCCATTACAAAACAAAACAGCTTCAAGATCATAAGTCGGTGGGGGGAAGGAAGGACAATGTTGGTAGTCACAAGTGTTTCCTTATTATTAATTCTCAGTATTTCAAAACCTCATTTCTGCCCCTTACTCCTCTTCCACTGACCTTAGTGTAGGACTAGGAAGTGCCTTGCCAAGCTACTCACATGAGGTTTGAGGGAACGGGTGGTGGTGAAGTAGGAAGGGGGATTTGAGAAGCATGACAGAAAAAAACAGCCCTAGGTCATATGGAGGCTGAGAAAGTGGAGTTATGGCCAAATCTGGGGTTTTCTAGAGCTTTCTTCTGTCTATTCTTTGGTAGAGACAAGTAAGACATGTAAACTTGAAGACGAAGGTGCTATGATTGATGTGTACCTAACCCCCATACACGTCGGAGCTAATAACACACAGCCTGAAAGTACTTGGCCTTGGCACCAGATACCAAAACTTTTCTAGGTGGCATAGCAGAAGGAGAGGATTTAACTATGAGCAGGTAAACACACAGAAAAGGAGCCTCAGTTTTCAGGGAGTCCATCATCCAATGAAAAGGTTAAAACCAGTAGGGATTATAATTGTCCTCATAAACCTGAGTGGGAAACCCAACCAACAAGGTGTACGATGAACCCCTGGGACTGGATTGGATTCTATTGCTGCAAAATCCCAGTCTCACCAAAGATTCTCAGCCAGCGACACATTTACTGTAAGCAATATTGAAAACAATAAAATCTCTCATAACTGAAAAAGAATTCAAAGAGGCCCTTGGGGTAATCGTAAAAAATTCGGATTATATAAACACCTGCTGTGTAAATTAGGTATCCAAGAACACTGAGCAAAAGATCAGGTGAACACTTTGACAGCAGAAATCCCAGAACTGGGAGGCATCATTATCTCAGCATTTTCTGGAGTATATTCCTTGAAATGTTTCTAGATATTTTGCCTAGAAATTATTTTTTTAAATGTCTTTGCAGTAGAACTTTTAATATACTGTTATACAATGTGATTCTTAGCAAGGGATGAAAATACATCATTTCTTAAATATTTCACATTTATTTAACCAGGAAACATCTTTTCTGAAGCACATCACTCAGCCCTCCTGTCTTGCAGAGCACAACTGGGGATAAAGGTGACGGTGATATTGTGAGATCTTTGAGGAAAGAGCAACTAGGGTTTTTTTTAAATAGATTACCAGTGATCAAGATAGAATCCAGCACAGACACAGTGCTTAGAAAATGTTAGTAGGTAGAACTGACTTTAAAAGTGTTTTTTGAATCCTCCTTTGTAAGGAGGTGAGAGGCTGATGGCCTCAGTTTAAAGGCGTGGATCTTTCCTGGCCCTGGGGTTGTATGGGCAGTGGAAAGAAGTTTAACAGGATGCTTCCTCTATTCCTACACTCCAGTCAAACAACTTAAAGCACAGAGTTTTCTAGATAAAACTTAGATACAACCCAGATATTGTTCCATCAGCTTTGGGTAAAGGCTACTCTTCCTTGAGAGATAGTTGTGTTCTTCTGAAATAAGAAAGTTTAATGACCCTCCTTCAGAACTCACAATGACCAACCAGCTCTTGACTATCCCAAAGGCGCCATCACACAAGGAAAATGTCATGTGTCAATTTCATCCAAAATTAGCCAGTTTTCCAAGATGGTAGTATTTTAGAGAATGTTTTAGTAGAATTGCTCAAGGAGATTTAAGTAAGTTTTTAATTATCTCCATAAACAAAATTCTATAACACTCTTGCTGTTCCCTTACATGCACTATTAAAGTACCTGAAAATTATAGAAATTATTTTATCTACTATATTAATTCCCTCTTGAAACATCTCAACATATCAACTCAAAATTAAGCAACAGAATTCTGCAGTTGCATTTAAATATGTTAATAATCACAGGTAAACAAACTCAGGGCTGAAATCGTCCACAAAGAATGGAGGGCAGCTTGTTAGAGGTTCACAAACACAATGTAGGATAATTATACGCCAAAACACTTAACCTTGGGAACACACAGAAAATTCACAAGGATCAATTGCTCATAAAAAAAGAAAAAGTTTTTAATCAAATGAGAGAGTTATCTAGTAAATGGTTAGAAAATTGATGGGAATTCCTTTGATAACACCATTTTGATTTGATTAGTGGTACTATTTTTATATCTTTAGTAAACAGAGTTTGATTACACCACTGAGCTCCTTTTCTGCAAGAAATATTACAAACTCATTAGTGGCTAAGAAGAA
>PVJO010018330.1:0-36933 GCA_004026905.1 Hystrix cristata | reverse complement strand
CAAAAAAAAAAAACAAAACAAAATCAACCTTAAAAATGTCAAAGAAGCTGGGCCCTGAGGTACACTCCTGTAATCCCAGCACCTAGAAGGCTGAGACAGGAGAATTGGCAGGAGTTTGAGGCCAGCCTGAACTACACAGTGAGACCCTGTCTCAAAAAAAAGGGGGGGTGGGGTGGGGGTTGTGGATTTAACTCAAGTGGTAGAGCGCTTGCCTAGCAAGTGCAAGGCCCTGAATTTGATCCCCAGCACTTTCCGCCAAAAAAGTCAAGGAACTCAAAGTTAGAGCATGAAAGCAGTCTATACTCTTCCAGGAAAGGGAAAAGCTGTGAATGAGGCTGCTTACCTGGGTGCTGGGTTTGCTCAGCACCATGTGTGCATTGACTACTTCCAGGATATGTGTGGTGAATTCATTCATATCCTCCAGGGGCATGATCTTAAAGGCTACCAGGCTCTTTTTGTTCTATTAAAAACAAAGAAAATATGTTATATAGGTACCTAAAAATTTTAACTGAGGGGTAAGCCCAGTATAGCCAACAATGAGGGAACAAACCAAAAGAGCTCCAGTATCCACAATCTGTTCAAAGTCACAAAACCAAGCAATAGACAAACAAAACTAAAAATCCAAGCAGAGTCTATCCTGATTCTGAATCCAGTGTCCTCCCTTCTACCCCAAATGAATGTCACAGCTGTCAATTGTAGATAGAGATTTTGTTCTTTTTCTATCATTCTGTTACTTTTTTTTTTTTTTTGGTTTTTTGAGACAAGGTCTCACTATGTAGTTCAGGCTGGCCCTGAACTCACTATGTAGCCCATGCTGGCCTCAAACTCACAGCAATCCTCCTGCCTCACCCTCCCAAGTGCTGGGATCATAGGCATGCACTATCACGCCCGGCTTTTTTTTTTAGCTTTTGAGACAGGGTCTCACTATGTAGTGTAGGCTGGCCCAAACCACTGTGTAGCCCAGGCTGGCCTTAAATTCATGGTCATCTCCCTGCCTCGGCTTCCTGAGTCTGGGATTACAGGTGTGTGCTACCATGCCCAGCTGTTACTTTTCTATTAAAATAAAAACCAGTTACTTCCTGTTGAAGAACAGAATAAGGAAATAACTTCCCATTAAATATAGAGGCTTAATTATTATGTATCCTAAACCCCGACTTGAATCCAGAGATTGCTTCATGCAAATACATTTCATTGCCATCTTGTTTGGATTTTACCTGAAAGGACCTCAGGTGCCCAGCCACTTTCACGTACGTTTCTGGAGGAACCACAGTGTTTTCTCCACTGGTGTCCTAACAGGTGAAATACAAACACACCATTAGGTCTTAGTGATGCTGCTGAAAGCCTCTCTAAAATTTCTAAATTATATATACAAAGCTAGTTATAAGGTAGAAGAGCTAAATCCTTATATGGCATTAGTCTGTTCTACCTTTTAGAACTTACTTTTTCATAAAGTCAGAAATTAGAACAAAAATACTGCTAAAGGTGATGTCCAATTCCAAAGTTCAGTGTTACATCATATAAAAGTGAGTAATTACAACACTGTCACTTCATGTTCTCAGGCACATTATTTTCTAGTGGGTACTTTTCAGCAAAGCAATTCTACTTTTAAGAATTAAGGAAAAAAAAAAGAATTAAGGAAATAATTAAGAACATGCATTAAGACTTAGATTCATCACAGCATTGCCTAGAATACTAAGAATCTGTGGCTGGGCCGCTGTGGTGCAAGCCTGTAATCCCAGCACTTGGGAAGCTGAGGCAGGGGGACTGCTCTGAGTTTGAGGCCAGCATGTGCTACATACTGAGTTCAAGGCCAGCCTGAACATTACGTAGCAAGATCTTGTCTCAAAAAAAAAGAGTGCTTATTATCCAAATTTTCTATAATGAATGTATCTTAAAAATAAAGCCCAGGGTTGGGGATTTAGCTCACTAGTAGAGCGCCTGCCTAGCAAGCGCAAGGCCCTGAGTTCAATCCCCAGCACCTCCCCAGTAAAAAGAAAAAAAGAAAAATAACAAAACCCCAAACAAACCAAGAAGCCTCCTTTCTGTTTAAAAATAAGAAAGAACCAAGTGTAGTGGCACACGCATGTAATATCAGCAATATGGGAGGCTGAAACAAGAGAATTGTGGAAGCCAGGGTGTTCAAGTGCAGTCCAGGGAACATATTGAGACCCCATTTCAAAAGCAAAAAAACAAAACCAAAAAACAAGAAAATGAAACAACAAACAACAATAATAAAAAATAAAAAGGATAAAAACATATATTGCTCTTCAGTCCATTTTCTCATTTATACACTTATAAGTATGTTGCTTTGCAAAAATGTGGTCAAGTCATGCAACATGTTCTTTCCCTGTCAACTTATTCAAACATTTGACAATGTATATTCTTCCATAAGACTTGCAGTATTTTACAAATATTCTATGGTTTACTCAACAACTGCTATTTGCTATTAATTTTTCAATATTTTACATGTTCTGATCAGCACTTTTTTGTTTTTGTTTTTTTGAGACAGGGTCTTGATAAGCAGCTCAGGCTGGCCTCGAACTCAGTGAGCTTCCAAGTGCTGGGATTATAGGCATGCACCATCACACCCGACCATGATCAGCATCTTTACACTGAATCTTTGTACTTGTCTTAAATTATTTCTTTAATATAAAACCCCAGCAGTGGAGTTGTTGTCAATATTTTTATGATATGATTTTGATACAGGCTGATTTTTATTTTCTCTCTCTTTTGGGTGCTGGGGGTCGAACTCAGGACCTTGCACTTGCTAGGCAAGTGTCCCACCACTGAGCTAAATCCCCAACCCCATACAGGCTGACTTTTGAGAACAGTTATACCAATTCATACTTACAGTATCAAGGTAGTATGGTATCCATTTCCTCACAAAAACAATGACAAGTCATTCTACAAATGCTTATTAAGTGCATTTTAAATTACAGGTGCTGTGGGGGCTGCTGCTCTTACCAGGACTGAATATTATCATCATTCTTTTTTCTTTGCCAATAAACTAAAAATGGAATCTCCATGCTTACTAAATGTGTTTTTGCTATTGTTGTTCTTACATTTATTTTATGAATTATAAATTATTGTTGGTTTTTCTAAGGTGCAGTTGTTTTTCTGCTTTTAAACTCGAAGTTAAAATGTTTGTAATATATGCAAGTATTCTTCACATTCACTCAAACAGTATTTACTCATGGTCCACTATGTGACTGGTGCTGTTCCAGGTGCTATAGAAAGTGTTGTCCAAGACATACACAGACACACACACGTACGCACGCACAGACACACACCTTTCTCATGGAATTTACATTCTGTCTCCTGTTACTTGTCTTTTAATTGTTTATGATATTTTAGGAAATTTAGAAAGTTTTCAATTTTCACATAGTCAAATCTATTAACCTTTCATTTTAGAGCTTCTGCCTTTGATATGTTGCTTGTATATTATCGTCATGTAACAAACGTGTCTGAAACGTAAGATTAGAAAAGTTCGCCATCTCCAGATTGCCAAAGCAACCCCACCCCAATTCAAAAAATAGCCACTTGCATCTGTGTCGACCCACTGGCGGACGTCCATGGGTGCAGCTGTCATGTCATCTATTTTGTAGACAATGTTGGTTGGAGCCTTCTCTGTGTGTCTGATTATTCCCACAATAGTGACCTAGGTTTGGGGGGAAAAAAAGAGTGGTTCTCCTAGAAACCAGAGCAACTTTTATGTACTTTTAAATGAAGCACATCTTCTTATGATTAAGTGACTCTCTTATGATTAAGTGACTTAATTTATGATTAAGTATAAATTCCTGGGGCTGGGGATTTAGCTCAGTGGTTAGAGTGCTTGCCTTGCAAGCACAAGGCCCTGAGTTCAATCCCCAGCACCACCAAAAAAAAAAAAAAAAAAAAAAAGTATAAATTATTTTACATACCTGTGAAATCTCAACATTCCCAATTTTGAACACTTCATCAACCAGAGAAGCAGAAAGCAGCTGAGATATGGTACAGGGTACAATGTACTGAGCTCGGGCTCTCTGCAGAGAAAAGGTATGTGTGAGTTCAACTCAGAAAATAACAGTTCACTGAACACTTACTATGGGCCAAGCAATTAAAATACATCAGAACACATCAGAACACATAAATTTCAAAACAAACCTCATTGTCCTTGCTTCGCAAGATGGAAACCAAGGTCATAAAGCTAATGAATACCACACTTTTGAATTCAAACCCAGGTTCATCTGACTCTAAAGTTCCTGCTGAGGTGAAAGTTTGTGTTGCAATGTGGATTCACCCAAACATGTAGGCCAGAGCAGAGTCAGGACAGGGAGGGTCGACCTGCTGTCAGAATACACCCTTAGGGGGAAGCCCCATTTACAGGGGAAAGGAGGCCGTCAGGACACTGATAGGATAAGAATTATTTCAAAAAGGGTTAACAAATGGCCAGCAGAGATAGATTCTAGAATTTCTCTAGGTCTCCTAAGTATAGCTTGTTTTAGGACAGATCTGACAACTGGATGGAGTTCCTGGGGAAAATAGGGTAAGAGCTTAGCCATACTGGGCATTTTAAAGGGAAGGAAAAGAATAAACTGAGCAGAAGAGCATCTAGTGGGGACACTCAAATCACACTGTAAATCTGCCTAACAACAGCGCTAAACTCGCATTTTAACCTATTACTGGCAAGGGGTGGACTGGGTGAACAGAGATGAGTAAGAAAGGATTCGTCTTCAATACCCCCTAATTTAGCAGAAGTACAAATGTAAAGCACAGAGCTGGGTATGGTGGTACAACCTGTAGTCCTAGTACTTGGGAGGCCGAGGAAGGAGGATCATGAGTTCAAGGCTGGCCTTAGCTACATAGCAAGTTTGAGGCCTCAAAAACCCTATAGGCATAATCTTAATAAAGCACAGAATGAAATGTGCTATATGTGAATCTCAGAAAAACTTTGAGAACAGGAAACATTTGGGATGGACTTTTTTTTTTCTTTTTTTTTCCTTTTGTAGTACTAGGTTTTGAACCCACAGCCTCAAGCATATGAGGCAACACTTGGCTGGCGTGCCATACCCCAGCCCTCTGGTTTAGACTCTGAAGCACAAGAATTTGACAGTTAAAAAACAAGTATATAAGGGCCGGGGATTTAGCTCAGTGATTAGAGTGCTTGCCTTGCAAGCACAAGGCCCTGAGTTCGATCCCTGGCACCACACCAAAAAAAAAAAAAAAACAAAAAACAAACAAACAAACAAAAAAAAACACAAGTATATAGTCCCAGCTACTTGGAGGCTGAGGCAGGAGGCAAGACCCTGGGAGGTAGAGGCCAGCTGGGGAACACAGTGAGATCATCTGAAAAGAAAAAAGAAGAATGGGCACTACATGTACTTGCCTAGCATGTGAAGCCCTGGGTTCGATCCCCGGTACTAGAAAAAAGAAAATCTAAGAATAGGCACTACAGGCTGAGGACAAATATGCACTTCCTGCTAAAACAAAACAAACAGAATATGCACTCCAGGGGCTGGGGATTTAGCTCAGTGGTTACAGTGCTTGCCTTGCAAGCAGAAGGTCCTGCGTTTGATCCCCAGCACCAAAAAAAAAAAAAAAAAAAAAAAAAAAAATCAAAGGAAGTAACCCAGTACCTGTTCTATACACAAGACCCAGAACATAGCAGACTCTTGGCCTTCGAGGATAATAGTCACAACTTTGGCCTGATGATTCACAAAAGTGATGATATTTCACTTTATTGAAGCATAACAATGACCACTGCCAGAATAGTATAAATTAAGTCCAGTCAACAACCAGCACACATGACACAAAAGGAAGCTCAAGGTTAAGGCTGTGACGCTAACCCTCAGGAGCACTGTGCACCTGGTCATATTTCTCAACTCATCAGTTCCTCAGTTTCCTCATATGTGAAATTAAGAGTGAAAAAAATCATTATTAAAATAGCTACATATGGGGCTGGGATTTAGCTCAGCGGTAGAGCATTTGCCTAGCAAGCACAAGGCCCCAAATTCGATCCCCAGCACCACCCCTGCCAAAAAAGCTGTATGAAGCTGGGTGTGGTGGTGCATGCTTACAATCTCAGCACTCTGGGAGGCTAAGGCAGCAATATTGCCAAGTTCAAACCCAGGCCAGGCAAATTAGCAAGACCCTGTCTCAAAAATAAAAACTAAAAAGAGCTGGGGGTGTGGCTCAGTGTGAAGGCCCTGAGTTCAATCCCCAGCATCACACACACACACGCAACATGATAAAGAACTGAGAACACTATCCAGCACACAGTAAGCACTCGAATGTTAGCAGTTCCTAATAGGTTAGTTACTGTTCCTCATTCTTTCTATCTGTAATAGCTTTTATTTATTTTTTGTTTCTTTCTTTTTTTGAGACAGAGTCTCACTATGCAGTTCAGGCTGGCCTTGAACTGGTGGTGGTCCCCCTGTCTCTGCCTCCCAAGTGCTGGGATTACAGGTATGCGTGTAATAGCTTTTAATAAGGATGTGAAGGGGTCAACTGTGCCTTTCAATTTGACCTTACAGTAGTTTATTTTACTTATTTAAAATGTAGTGAATCATAAAATTAAAAAAAGAAAGTGAATTACAGGGCACAGTGGTGTACCTATAATTCCAGCTACTTGGGAGACGGAGGCAGGAGGATCACGTGTGCTCAGGAGTTCAAGAACAGAGGACAGAAAGGGAGGCCTTAAGTTCTCTGTGGTCTTCCAAAAAAAAAAGGGAATACTACAACAGAGAGGAGCAGCTGCTCGAGAGATTTTAGATTTGCTCAGGGCTATGTGTGGAATGTCTGGTTCTAGTTAGTTACTAGCTACGTAAGCTTAGTCCCTAAATAAACCTTAGCCTCTGCTGTACGCTGGAATAAACAATATTATAGGACTATATGAAATAACTTGTCAAAAATATAAAGCAGTATCCAAATGTATAGGAATTATTGATGAGTTTTTTTCACTCTACCAACACACACCTGGATTAAGAATTTTAAGCAAAGGCTTATCACCCTGTACACCAAACATACTAAATCTTTTTTTTTTGGTGCTGGGGATCCAACTCAGGGCCTTGAGCTAAATCCCCAACCCCTAAATCTTAAGACCACATCTGAGTGGCATCTACAGGGAAGCCAAATTAATCCCACAGTTATAGGATGAAATCAAAACAACTGTTAAGTGCAAACTCATCTCTAAAAGAGCAAATAAACATTTAGACAACTTTCTGAAGATCATGTTCTTACATTCCCTTATTTATCAATTTTCTGAAGCATCCTGTGGTATAAGCAGTACCAGTACCATCACCAAAAGAGAAAGATGAAGGGTCATGGGTTTCAAATTGCTAACTAACATCAGTTAAAAGGCAAAATTAAGCTGGATATGGTGATGTACACCTGCAACTCTAGCTACTCAGCAGGCTGAGGAAGGAGGATCACAAAGTTCAAGGCTGGCCTGGGCAACATAGCAACACCCTATCTCAAAATAAAAAAAGGGCTGAGGATGCAGCTCACTGGTATGGGGCTCTGAGTTTCACCCTAGCACCACAGGGGTAAAATAAAGGTAATGTTAATCCTGGAGCCTATATAATCTGGCTCCAAACCCCATATTCTTTTAAATATCAGAACTGCCCCCCCATATATCTGAACTGTTGACTGAAATGACTACAAAGCAGGCACTTTGTATTTAATACTAAGTTTCACAACATCCTTGTAAGTTATAATATTAACCCCATTTAGTTTAGGGTAACCAAGAACGTTAAGAAATGTGTCCAGGGGCTGGCGATTTAGCTCGGTGGTTAGAGGGCTTGCCTTGCAAGCACAAGGCCCTGAGTTCAATTCCCAGCACCAAAAACAAAACCAAAGAAACATGTCCAAAGACACCACGAAAACAACTGTCAGCGAAATCACGCTGTTCCACAGCATTTTGCCGCCTCACTACATTTAATCAGAAAACAACTTTGACTATAGAAGAATACAAAATATGCTATGAATGCAAGTTCAGAGTTTTTCCGCCAGACTAATTTAATAGCTATGAGAAACTTCAGAACAAAGCCAAGGAAACAGTGGCTGCGGAATTAGGGAAGATTTCGTTTTTAAAATGTACAGTACTTATATATTTTAAGAGACATGGAAAACAATCGATAGCTTTTGAATCAGTTTATACTTAATAACCTTCCTTCGCCTCTAACGTTTTCTCTCTTGGACAAGTTCGGAGTTTTAGAGGAGTAGAAAGCGAAACCAAACCAAATCCTAGTATTTCAACCTACTGATTTCTTCTCAGCCTGAGAAGGGGTCGGCGATCCGAAGCCCCCCGGGGACTGTGTGTAGATGCCGCCTCCTCCGTAGCTGGAGCTGCCATAGCTCTCATAGCCACCTGTTTGGAACAACAGTGTTAGTAGCTGAGCTGCCTTCATGCGCCCCAACACTGGCCCGGTTTCCCTAATCTTCTCCACCACTCTCCTAGACCGCCACCTCCGCTCTCGTTCCCGCCGCCGCGCGCCTTCGGACCCGCGCTCGCTCAACCCTCCTGCGATTTTCCTCCTCCTCCCAGCCCCACCCATCATTACTATTCCACATCTTGGTCGCGATTCTCTTGCGAAATGAGGCCCAGAAGGTTCCGGTCCGGTGGGGCAGCAGAACACCTCAGAATCCCGTCGCTATTACTCCGTTGTGTCCACTTTTCTCTGGCGCCACAACTCCTTCCCGCGAATGACGGAGCCAGTCAGCGCACGCTTCTCGCTTCAGCCAATGAACGCTCACGAATCCTACGTATTTTTCCTGTTTTCTCCGGCCAAACTTCTGAAAATACGCATGCTCTAAATGGAACCGGAAGTTCTTGCGCCATCTTTACTAAGGGCAAAACTCGATGCGCAAGCTAAAAACGAAGGTGCGAAATGTTGATATGCCCTCTCGCTTACGTCATGTGAGCGACTCTTGCGTCACTTCCTTTGACTGTCGCCCTCCTATTCCCGCCAAACTCTCAAGAATGAGAAGACGCTTGAAGTGCTGTGGTGGATTTCTTGCTTCGACGTTCCTGTACTTGCGTCTCAGCATCTCTTTTTTTCAAATTTTTACTTTTTAAAAAATTTTAATAAGGCGTCAAATCCTTTGCTGCGGGGTGTACCTCGATGGTAGAGCGCTTGCTTAGCGTGCAAGAGGCCCAGGGTTTGATCCCTAGCACCGCAGCGGTGGGGAATCAAACACTCTTTCTGTAATGCTGCTTCCTGGACCGCGTATCCCTGACGACCTTTTTTTAAAACATCGGAGAATGTGGACCGCATTTCTAACCCCATCTCAGATTCAGCATCCCCAATCACTTTGATTTTTTTTTCTTTTTTTGGTAGTGGGGATCAAATCTAGGTATGCTCTACCATAGATCTACATCCCCAACTCCTTTTTATTTTCTATTTTGAGACAAGGCTTTGCAAATTTTCCCGGGTGGGCCTCAAATTTGCAATCCACCTGTCTCAGCCTCACAAGAATGCTGGGTTTAGAGGAGTGCACCACCACACCCAGCTAATTCACCTATTCTGAATATAACAGAATTCGGGCCAGGTGTGGTAGCACACTCCTGTAATTCCAGCACTTGGGAGGCAGAGGCAGGAGGATTATTGCATATTCGAACCAGGGTGGGCTACATAGTGAATTCAAGGCCAGTCTGAACTACAAAGCAGGAACCTGCCTCAAAAAACAAACAAACAAACAAAAGAATATAACGTTCCTTTAAATACCACTTAGTAGGGAGATTTTTGCCCATTCATTTATTAAAAATATTTCTTGATCACTCCTTTGTTCCAGGACTTGAGATGCAATAGTAAATAAGACAGACGTGGTCGGTGGGCTCCTGGAGGGGCAGTATTAAACATTTTAATTTTACTAACTCAGTCTTGTGAGCTATGTAGATACTATTATTGTTGCAGTTCTACAGAGGAGGCAGTTGAAGTACAGAGAGGCTAAATTGTTGGAGTCTGCATTCAAACCTACCCAGGCTGATTACATCAACTAATGTCGTCACCATACCTTCTAGGCTAGATCTGGGTCACAAACACAAGTGAGAACTGGGGTTCAGGTAAGAAAACTACATACAGTCAGTTGCATAAAAGCAGAGAAAATTTAAAAAATTTTTCTCTATGGTAAGAAAACCACATACTCGGTGTAATAGAAAATACAGTGAGGGCGAGGGATTTAGCTCAGTGATTAGAGTGCTTGCCTTGCAAGCACAAGGGCCTGAGTTCGATCCCCGGCACCACAAAAAAGAAAGAAAGAAAGAAAATACAGTGAGTGTTTAAATTTTAAAAATTATTACAGTTGGAGTGGGGATTTAGCTCAGTGATAGAGCCGTTGCCTAGCAGGTGCAAGGCCCTGAATTCTATCCCCAGCACCAAAAAAAAAAAAAAAAAAAAAAAAAACCCTACCAAAAATTATTACAGTAAAAGACACATTGCTAGTAATCACCCTCAGAATGCTCCCACATGCTTTGAACACACTTATCCCACTGTTCTTGCCACTTTCTGGAGCAGTTCTGGAAGTCCTCTTTCTTTCTTTTTTTTCTTTTTTTTCTTTTCTTTTTCTTTTTTTTTTGGCGTCAGGATCAAACTCAGGGCCTTGTGCTTGCTAGGCAAGCACACTAATCACTGAGTTAAATCCTCAGCCCTGGAAGTCCTCTTTGATGAGTGTCTTTAGTTGGACTATTGTAGCTGCCACAATGTCCTGAATTAACTCAAAATATTTACCTTTCACAGTCATTTTGACTTTAGGGAAGAGCTTGAAGTCACAAGGTGTCAGATCCAGTGAATAGGGTGGATGAGGACATGCTATAATGTTTTTATGAACCTGCCTTTCCATTGGATGGTACTTTGACAGCAGCGTTCATTGTGCTTAAAACTAAAATGGAACTCACCTAACCCTAAATAGTAACTGACATAAGGAATGTGATCCTGGTGTTGTCAGGACATCTAAAGTTTTATCTCTTTATTTATTTATTTATTGGAGGAGAGTGCTGGGGATTGAACTGAGGACCTTGTGCTTGTGAGGCAAACACTCTAACCACTGAGCTAAATCCCCAGACCCTTATTTATCTCTTTTAGCAGATGCCAGAAATCTTCGGTTTGTGTGTGTGTGTGTGTATGTGTGTGTGTGTAAATTTCTAAATTTTAGGTGTAAGGGGCTGGGGATTTAGCTCAAGTGGTAGAGCACTCACCTGGCAAGCACAGGCCCTAAGTTTGATCCCCAACACCCCAAAATAAATACATACATACATACATAAATTTTAGGAATGAAGGAATCTGACCGCTGCCGTCCTGATCAGAGACCCAGCTAAACCGCTGCCTCCCAGCACAGCTGCACTGGGGGACTCAACATTATCAGCCCTGCTGTTAGTAGTAGCCGCTTCTCTCTGAGCTTTCCCAAGCCTCGTCCTGGGGCAACCATTATCGCTGGTGCTTTTTCAAGTCTTACTATGGGCAGGTAACCATGACCCCCTTTCACTGAACTCCCCCCCCAGGACCCTACAAATGACCCCCCCAGCCTGTGTGAGAGCAGCCGATGTGGTCTCTTGTGTCAGAGCGGCCCCTCTCAGGTGCCTTCTGAAATAAACCTGTCCTGTGAGCTCGTACTTCTGTTTCTTTCTTCTTTTCCTTTTTCCTAACAAGATGTTAGTAAGTAAAATTTTAAAACTTAGACACTATGTGGGACAAAGATTTCAGCCACATGTTCCTTGTGTGCCATCTCTCTCAGATTAATTCTGTAATTCTTTTTATTTTAAGATGGGTTTTCACTATTCTCCGGGCTGCCCTCGGACTCCTAGAATCAAGGGACCTTCCTGCCTTAGCCTTCTGCGTGTCGGGTGCCTAAATCTGAAATTCTGTAAGCCTCCAAATCACTGAGAAATAAGATACAGGCAAGGGCCAAAGCCTGAGGCATACCAAGATGACATTAAGCCCAAGGTGTTTGAATCATACACGGTATGACATGTAAGAGCATATTTATAACGTATATGATGAAATGTTTGAAATTAAGACTTTTGGATGGGTGTCTTGGTGCAAGCCTGCAATCTCAGCACTCTGGAAGGCTGAGACAAAAGAATTGCAAATTTCAGCTTTAGCTGGGGCGATTTAGCAACTTAACGATTTGGCAACACCCTGTTTCAAAATGGAGGAGAAAAAAAAGTGAACCCTAAACCGATACAGGGCGCTCCTGATTCAGTGCGGCCCCTGCTGATTGGTCTTCTCCTCCCGTGAGATTCCCACCGTGAGTGGTGGTTGTGGAATCGCCCTTTGAGAATTGAGAGCGGCAGGGGGCGCTCTTGATACTTGTGCAACAATGCGGTAGGACGTTGGACATTTCAATGATGCAGTCACATCCTTAGCAACGGGACAAGGACTCCTTGGACCACAAGGTTGTCAGGCTCCTCGGAGACTCTTCTCCATGAGGCTGTGAACTTGGATGGCTGAGCCTAGCTTTAGCAAGAGTCCTGTTAAACGAATCTGTTCTGTCCCCTACCCACCAGATGCTTAGCCAGGCTCTTCCTAGTCACCGTCCTTTTTCTCTCTGTGTGTCTCCCTCTGTCTCTCTCCCTCGAACTGCCATAAAGCCCTTCTCATCCCTGTCAACGCTCATCCTGTCTCCCACAGCAACATCCTCAGTAAAGTCTTCCTTGTTTGTTAAACAAAAAAAAAAGTTTTAAAATATAAAAATAAAGAAGGGCTAAAATGTAGCTCAGCCAGTGGGAAGGTCTGGGTTAAATCCCCAGTACCACAACACAAAACAAAACAAAAAAACTATCCTGGGAAATTTAAATTGAAAGTTCACCATAGGTAATAGACTTCATCTGGGGTTCAACTAGTCATAAATTCAACTGAGATGAGTATAATATTTAAAATGAAAATAGAACCAAAATGTTTTAAAGTATAACACAAAATATAAAACATCAAAGTAAGATTTTTTTGGACATATTTTCTACATCACGATTATCTGATAAATCATACAGAGGACTCAGTTCTCAGTGGTAAAATAATCGGTATTTCCTTAGTGTGTGAGATAGTAACCTCCTCTGTTGAAGTTCAGTTTTATCGAGTTGAAGTCTTCCTGTCACAGAGGAGCGGGATAAGCAATCTTCCATTTCTCCCTCCAGCTAGGTACACATGATAATCCCAGACAAAGGGCTCTCAGAAATCCATGACTAGACTGAAAGAAAAGAAATCGTCCTTTAGAACCCATCTGGCTGCTGGGCATGGTGTCATATGCCTATAATCCCAGCACTCAGGAGGCTGAGGCAGGAGAATTGGGGCTACATAGTGAGTTCAAGACCAGCCTGAATTAGAGTGAGACCCTGTTTCAAAAAAACCTAAAAACAAAACAAAACAAAACAAAAAACCCATCTGGCTGGGCCAGAAATGCAGCTCTGTAGTCAAGTGCTTATGTAGTCTATGCAAAACTCTGGAGTAGATCCCCCGCACTGAAGAAAAAAAATCAAACACACACACACTCAAATGTTGTTGAGAGAGCTGGGGATTTAGCTCAGTGGTTAGAGTGCTTGCCTTGCGAGCACAAGGCCCTGAGTTCGATCCCCAGCACCTAAAAAAAAAACCCCAAACCCAAAAAAGACAATGACGAGGATTTGGAGAAGTTACAAGCCTGTGCACTCTTAGTGAAAATGGAAAAGGCTTTTGCCAGTGTGGAAAGTAGTGTGACGGGCTGGGGATTTAGCTCAGTGATTAGAGTGCTTGCCTTGCAAGCACAAGGCCCTGAGTTTGATCCCCGGCACCAAAAAAAAAAAGTAGTATGACGGTTCCCGAAAAATTCAAAATAGAATTTATCATATGATTCAGCAGCTCTAATTTTGAGTATATACCAAAAAGAATTGAAGCTGGGTAGAGTGGCAAAGGTCTATAATCTCATTACTCCGGAAGGCTGAGGCAGGAGGATCTCAAGTTCAAGTCCTGTCGGGGCAACGAACTGATTTAGTGATTTAGTGAGATCATGCCTCAAAATAAAAAAAGGGCTAGGACTTAGCCCACTGGACTTAGCCCAGTGCAAAGGCCCTGGGCTAAGTCCCCAGCACACACACACTAAAAGAACTGAAAGCAGGAACTCAAACATGTTTGCATACCTACAGTAGCAGCATTATTCACAAAAACCAAAAGGCAGAAGTAGCCCAAGTGTCCATCAATAGAATGGATAAACTGGGGCTGGGGGTTTAGCTCAGTGGTTAAAGTGCTTGCCTTGTAAGCACAAGGACCTGAGTTTGATCCCCAGCACCAAAAAAAAAAAAAAAAAAAGAGAATGGATAAACAATGGAGGTGTAGAAATACAATTATTTTAGTATATGTGCTGCTGAAGTGAGCACTAAATACAATTATTTTTAAAAAAGAAAGAGTTATTAATATGTGAGCCTTTTAAACGAAGGAAAGTCTTACACGTGCTACAGCATGGATGAACCTCAAAAAAATTGGGCTTAGTGAAGTAACCAGTCATAAAAGAATAACTTATATGACTGCTTATATTAGGCACCATGAATAATCTAATTTATACAGACAAAGTTAAATGATGGCTGCCAGGGAATGAGGAGGGTAGAATGGGAATGTCTGAGGATGGTGTTTTCGTTTAGGAAGGTGTAAAAGTCTGGGACAAGACTAGTGCACTATGTGATCAAGGGATTTAATGCCCCTGAACAGTATGTTTTTTGTTTCTTTGGTACAGTGCTGGCGATTGAGCCCAGGGCCTTGTGCTTGCTTAGCAGGCGTTCTACCACTGAGCCACTTCCTCTATCTGGAATTGTTGGACTTCTCATCCATCTATGAGTTGTCTTCTTTCCCCAGGTGGGAATGAGTATGTCTGTATATTTTACAAACAGACATCTAATCAATAAATGAATGGGTTGGAGATTTAGCTCAGTGGTTAGAGTGCTTGCCCAGCAAGCGCAAGGCCCCGAGTTCCATCCCCAACACCCAAAAATAAATAAATAAATAAATAAATGAAGCAAGCTGGGTGTGGTGGCGCACACCTGTCACGCCAGCACTCTGGAAACTGAGTCAGGTGGGTTGCATGTTCAAGGACAGTCTAGACTATATAGTAAGACCCTGTCCCCAAAAGGAAAAAATAAAAAGTTAAATATATTCCATTGGCTCACCATTTTTGTGTGTTTCAACTACCTTTTTGTGCTCTTTTCCTGTTTAGAATTTTTTGGTTTTTGGTTTTTTGAGACAGGGTCTCACTATGTAGTTCAAGCTGGTCTTGAGCTCACTATGTAGCCCAGCCTGGCCTCAAACTTGCGGCACTCCTCCTGCCTCAACCTACCTAGTGCTGGGATTACAGGCAACCTACCTAGTGCTGGGATTACAGGCGTGCACCACCACGCCTGATTTCCTTTTCCAATTTATCTTTTCTTTGGGGTGCGGTGCTGGGAATTGAACTCAGGGCCTTGTGGTTGCTAGGCAAGCACTCTACCACTTGAGCTAAATCCCCAGCCCCTTCCTTTTCTGATTTATTTATTTATTTTAAGAGTAAGAAATTTATTGAGAGAGAAAAAGATAGCTCCTGAGAGACAGGAGGGGACCCAAGTGGGTTGCCCCTTTTCCAATTTAATGTAGCATGCTGCTTACCTTACAGTTGTTACACTACGAGATAAATTGCAGATTTTGTGGCGGGGTGGTGCTGGGGATCAAACTGAGGGCCTTGTGCTTTCTAGGCAAGCACCCTACCACGGAGCTAAATTCTCAACCCTTCAGATTTATTTTTTTAGTATCTCAGAGCAAAGAGCGGTAGATCGATAAAGGCATAGGCTCTGGGTGTGCCTCTGCCAAAAGGGCAGGGTTGAAAGGTCCTGTTTCATTAAATTTATATTCACGACAACTAAAAGGAAGTAGTACTATTTTCATTCTCATTTTACAAATAAAGAAACCAAGATCCCTAACCTTTTCAACATCACAGACGCACATAAAAATAATGTTTGTATGGCAGTTGGATTAGACATGTGTTGCTGGTGGGGACAGAGGTGCGATGTGATCACTACTCCTGGTTTTCCCAGGACTTTTCTTTTTTTTTTTTCAAACTCAGGGTCTTGTGCATCCCCAACCCTTCTTTTTTTTTTTTTTATTATTAGTGCATATTAGCAAAACAGAATAATGGGATTTACTTGGTACACTGGTACATGCATGTAGCATATTTTGATTATTTTCATCCCTACTACTCCCTTTTCTCTTTTGTCCTCTCTCCCCCTGATTCTGTTTCTCATCTCCAAAAGTCTACTTTCTTGTATCTAGCGTGGGAATTTAGCTCAGGGGTTAGAGTGCTTGACTTGTAAGCACAAGGCCCTGAGTTTGATCCCCCACACACAAAAGAAAGAAAAAAAAAACTTTCTTGTATCTTGTCAGCTTTCCTTTTTAATTTTTTTAAACTTCAGTTGCTCATAGGAGATATGCAATATTTAAATTTCTGAGTCTGGCTTATTTCACTTAACATGATAGTCTCCAGTTCCATCCATTTTCCTAAAACTGATGTGACTTTGTTCTTTTTTGTGGATGAGTAATATTCTGTTGTGTGTATACACCTCATTTTCTTTATCCATTCATCTGTTGCTGGGCACCTAGGCTGTCTCCATAGCTTAGCTATGGTGAATTGTGCCACAGTAAACATGGGTACACATGTATCACTATCGTATGCTGTCTTCAATTTGGTTTAATTTATTCATTTATATTTTTGGGTGCTGGGGATCTAACTCAGGGCCTTGTGCTTGCAAGGCAAGCACTCTCACCCCTGAGCTAAATCCCCAGCCCTAATTATAGTACGTTGTCTAATTCTGTCTTTAATTTTTGGGGGGAAAAACCAAGGAGTAGTATAGCTGGATCAAATGATATTTGTATTTCACATCGGTTCCTTAATCAAAGGGAAATTCTGTTGGCAGAAGCAAAAATGCTCAGGAGTGAAGTGGACGGAGAATGAGCAACCTCTTTGTGGGTGAATCTTCTGCAGCTACTGCCTGGTCGGTCGCGGGCTAACTCAGATTAGCCCCACCTGTGTGCCGAGAAAAAGGAAACACAGGTTAGGGAAAGAGTCTGCCAGCCGGAGCAGAAACTGCACTCGAGCAGCAGAGTCTTGACTTGTGGGAAACCCTGTACAGTAGTGCGGGCCTCAGTCTGAGCGCAGCAGGTCCGGAAGCCAGCGGAAGCGCAGTGGAGATTGGAGGGAACTGCTGGGAAGCCAAGCAGTAACCATGGAAACCAAAATGAAGCTAATGAAGAGCCTGGACCGAGGCCAGAAGGTAGACATCGCTCGTTCTTTTAACATGAATTGTTCAACCCTTGGGACAATTCTAAGGAACGAGGAAAAGATCATGGAATGTGTGAAGTCCGCTGTGCCAATGTAAACATTTTTTACCACTTTTACTGTAAAAATAAAAATGGTTTATTTGCAGTATTTGTGTGTGCGTATGATTGGTTTTCTATGCTTTACACTGTATATTTGTGTCAAAGGTGTGTAAGACTCACTTTGTCGGATTTACAAATGAATCCGATTTGTGAGCATTCATTCTCTCTGACCAGAATCCATTGGTAAGTCGGGGACTTTTTTTTTTGGTGAGTCAGGGACTTAACTCTCTGTTGAAGCAAAAGATCAGAGTGGAATCCAGACACTGAAAACAGAAAGGGGGCACAGGGACCCTCAGGGCTAAGCGTAAGTAAAAGAACGTTTTTGGGAACTGGTGAGGAAACTTGCTGCCATGAAGAATTCTCCCAAAGAGTCTGTGAGGCATCATAAAGAAAAAATTAAATAGGCTAAAGAAGCTGTAAAGGAAAATCTAAAAAAGTTCTGATTCATTTAAATCCACTTTCTGACATTTTAAGGATACTAAGAATATCTTTTTTTTTTGGTTTTTTTTTTTTTTTTTTTTTTTTTTTTTTTTTTTTTTTTTTTTTTTTTTTTTTGGCACTGGGGATCGAACTCAGGGCCTTGTGTTTGCAAGGCAAGCACTCTTACCAGTGAGCTAAATCCCCAGCTCTAAGAATATCTTTGATGAAAAGGGCAATAAAAAATTTGAGACTACAGAAGAAGCAGTGAAGCATGGTGGTGCACGCCTGTAATCCCAGCACTCAAGAGGCTGAGGCAGGAGGATCACTGAAAGTTCAAGGCCAACCTGGGATACATAGTGAGTTCACGGCCAGCCTGGACTACATAGCAAGACCCTGTCTCAAAAAACAGGGGCTGAAAAAACAAAACCAGTTTTAAAGCGCCCTCCCTAAACCAGAGCCGCCATGGCCCCACTGGTCAAAGGGTGGGAGGAGGGAACTGCAAGCCCACGCTGAAGAGGCAGGAAGTGGCGCACATGGTCCGGACAGCGCCGCCTGTGGCCAGCGGGGGAATTGTCATCCTTGCAGAGAGCTAGTCGTCATGGGTTCGAGTGTGCTCAGCAAGGACCCATAAGCCTTGTAATATGGTGGTGAATCCTGTACTGAGAAGCGAATTTAGGCAAGTGATTGAAAGATATTTATTAAAAGAACTGGGTACTTTTCATCACTGGGAAGAATTTAATCAACTCATCAATTGGTTTATCCTAAATGGTCTCTTCACAAATAATCAGAAGATCTTCGCGGACTTTGTTAATGATGTTAAAGATTATTTTAAAAGCATGAAGGAAAAAATAGATAAATAAATAAAAGCATGAAGGAATATCGGGTAGATTATGGAGCATTTGTATGGATATAGATGTAGACGCCTTGCTCAGTTTCCCCGCTCTGTATGGACCAAGATTGGTTTCCATAGAAACGGGTTATTAAACTGGGTTTGGTGGTGCACGCCTGTAATCCCAGCACTCGGGTGGCAGAGGCAGGAGGATTGCCACGACTCGAGGCCAGCCTGGGCTACATAGTGAGACCCTGTCTCAAAAAAACAAAAAACAAACACACAAACAGAAATGGGTTATTATACTACTTTTTTTTCTTTTCTTTTTTTTTTTTTTTGGTGCTGGAGATCGAACTCAGGGCCTTTGCGTTCTACCACTGAGCTAAATCCCCAACATAATATTTTTTTTTCCCCAACATAATTTTAAAATTACAGCTATTTCAAACATAAAATTCCATACAATATCATCACTTTTGACTTGCAAAAATGATTTTTTTTAAGTTGTAAAAATCAGTTAAGGATACATAAATCCTATTTTGGCCAATATCGTTTCTTTTCGCTATAGTTTATACGAAAAAATGATTGTCTGTGTGAAATTATTTTCCTTTAATCTTTTACTGATACATTCACCTTGACAGTGAACAACGCAAATCACTGAGAAATCAGGAAAGTGCCTAGATACTTGTCACGCTCCACCTATTTTCAGTTATCCATTCCATACACCAACTTCCTTACTTAATACTTACTTCCAAATTGTTGTTAATAAAGGCAGGATCAACAGGCAAACTGAGCAAGCCAGAAATGTTAATATGTGCCTGTAAATTTCTATCCATTGTTTATCAACTTTTTATTCTTTAACATGAACCTTTTCATTTTGTGTGTGTGTGTGTGTGTGTGTGGTGCAGGGGATCGAACTCAGGGCCTTGTGCTTGCCAGGCAAGCACTCTAATCACTGAGCTAAATCCCCGGCCAACATGAACCTTTTCTAATAGTCAAATGTTAGCTTCACTTTGTACCTTTTTATTTATTTTTTTTTTGGTTTTTTGAGACAGGGTCTTGCTGTGTATCTCAGGCTGTCCTTGAACTCACTATGTAGCCCAGGCTGTCCTCAAACCCACAGCAATCCTCCTGCCTCACCTACCTGAGTGCTAGGATTACAGGCGTCCACCACCACACCTGGCACCTGGCTCATTTTTTTTTTTTAATCCAGCCAGTTGTATTTGCTCTACTATTATAGATAGCTAAATTAGGTAGGAACATTATAGGCAGTCAGACAGGGCTGGGCCCTTTAATAGAGTCAATATACAAGAGCAAACACTACAACTATGGCTGGAGGCACATGCATTGAAGGTCAGGCCTCAAAATAAAGATGGAATGACCAGAGCTACACCCTTGACTGTGGGATAAACAATGAACTGAAGATTACAATCGACTGATCTGTTAAAGTCTAGGTCACCCAGGTGGGTGACCAAGCCCTCCAGATCCACCCCATCCTGGAATGTCCTTGTTCTTTCCTTGTCGATTTGCTACATGACCTTCTTCCCCATTGGATCAATATTATCTAAGTGACTACACTTGTAATACTATTGGTTAACCATAAGTTTGACACACATTGTACCCGCCTCAGGATTTTGCCCTATAAAACCCCCTCTAAAGAGTGGAACTCTTTGGCAACCCACTCGGGTCCCTTCCTGTCTCTCAGGAGCTCTCTTTCTCTCTCTCAATAAATTTCCTACTCTTTTTTTTTTTTTTTTTTTTTTTGGTGCTGGGGATCGAACTCAGGGCCTTGCGCTTGCAAGGTAAGCACTCTAACTGCTGAGCTAATTTCCCAGCCCCAAAATTTCCTACTCTTGACCGACCTCCTTTGTTCCTTAGAATTCATTCTTCGATTTCAGGGAACACGAACTCGGCAACTCGGCATGACTGACATCTAGCATGTTGGGAGTCATATTTTTTCCCTTGTATCACTGCTATACGTTATTCAAAAAAATATGTATCTAGTACCTAGAGGTGTGCTAACCCAGAACCGGTTCTGGATTTGACTCTGTCTATCAAGGAGCCATAGGTGAGGACCCGGGAGCAGAAGCCGCCTCCTCAGTGTGTATTTGACCATTCTTGGGTTGTCAAATGTGGGCAACTTCAGAATTTCCCTCTGAGATTAAAAAAAAAAAAAAAAATATATATATATATATATACATATATACAGTTGTGGTCACTTATTATTGTGGTCACCTTGAGCAGGAACGCCCAGCTGGACTGAGTTGGTGTGGTTCTGGACATAGAGGAACCACCTGAGGATTGTTGTCGACACAACATCAAGGAGAGCAGGAGCAGAAGATAGTGGCGGGCTGTTTCCCAGGAGAAGCTCTGTTGCAGCTAGTTCTCCCGAAGAGGACTTGGCTGTTCTCATGGAAGAAGGAGCTCGGGGCCTTGCTGTCATAGAGCATGGCTGCTGTTGCTTCAGGGGAGCTCTGGTCTTCGTGTCTGCTGTGAGCATTGTGTCCTGGCTCCAGTAAAGATTTCTTCAGCCATCATCTGCAGAAAAGGACATACACGGGACATTGCCGTGGGTTCCCAGCCCTTGATTGGATCTTTTGGGTCTCTGGTGCATATAGACATTTGGCACTCTTCCTGCATTTGGCTTGTGGGTGAATGTTGTAACTTGTAAATGTCCTGTATTAAATCTTCTCTCTTGAAAACTATTGACTCTAGAAAAATAACTAATACAGTAGTGTCTAGCTAAGTTGCCCAGGCCGGTTTTGAGCTTGCCATCTTCCTGCCTCAGCCTCCCGAGTAACTGGAATTGTAGGTAAGCACCACTAGGCTTGGCTCTGTCAAGCTTTTGAGCTGTCGGCTGTTAGATGCCAGCCCAGGTTTATTACGGCACACAGCTCAATTACGTTCACAGCCCAGGTCTGCCACCGGGGCGGACACCGAGACAAAGCAATCGGCCTAGCAGACCAGGTCTACCAGGTCCACCATTAGGTTAACGCAGCTCAATTACATTAACACAGCTCGATTAGGTTGAAACAGCTCAATTGGGTTCGCAGCCCAAGTCCGCCACCCGGGAGCAGCTGCTCAGAATCACAGCTCAGCGGCTGAGGACCGCAGCTGCTCAGGATCACGGCTCAGTGTCTGCAGCGTCTCAGGACCGCGGCGTCTCAGGACCGCAGCGCCTCCGGATCACAGCTCGGCATCTCAGGATCTCGGCGTCAATGGCCAGACTCCCCGCAGAAGTAAGGCAGCGGAGACCGGGCGGAGGAGAGAAGGAGCGGGCAGGCTGGCAACGCTCGCCCTGGAAATGTTACAGCTCTTTTGTGATGTCCCGGCTCTTCGCCTTCTCTCGAGCGAATGCGGCGGCGAATGGCTCGGATAGTTGCCTTTTATCCCTTAGTCGCCGCCCCTTTCGTGACGTTGGAGGTTCGAAAAGTGCGCGCTTAGGATTGGTCCTTTCTGTATGGGGTGGTTGGGTGGTGGGTAACGCCCTGAGCAAATTGGCGCGACGGACCTTGTTGAGGATCCTAGTCGGGGGGAGGGGCCATTGTTTTGGCGGGAAATTCTGGCATAGAGAAGGGAGAAGGGGGCTTTTCTTTTGAGAAACCAGTGACGGCCATTTTGGGTGTCTGTGGTGGGTCATCCTAACATCGGCCAGTTGACAAAGGCTTCCCGGGTTTCATTATTAGATATTTATTCTTTTGGATCCGTCACTGCTGCTGGGAATGGAAACATCTGAATAATTACTTCATGATCTTTTCTTTCTCCTGTTCCAAAACCTTTGCTGGCTCCCGATGGCCTATGGGAAAGAAAAAGTTTAGAGTCCTTAGAGTGGCATCTAAGCTGGGCACCAAAACAGTCATAATTTTCTATTTCTCTGTAGGACTGTGTCGAAAGCCTGTTTCTCTCACTGAACTAGAAACTGCTTTTGTTTATCATCTTGCCAGCACTTGGCACATTGCCATGGGGCGGCTGGCAAGATGATAAAAAGTATTTGTGGAATGAATGACAGGGCAAAAGAGCCATGCGTCTTTGCCTGTGATAGAAGAGCCCGTCGTGACTCCATTCCTGACCTCGTGGGCTAAGCTCTCTGTGGACTTGAACCTCAGATCCAACAGAGCAATGACCTGGCTTCCCAGAGGCCCTGAGGCCAGGGATGGGCAAAGGTCACTGGCACCCGAAGGCTCCCCACCCCACACCACGCCCTCAAGGGCTCTGCTGCTAGAGTGTTCCTTTTATAAGAACTGTTGAGGTTAGAGGACTGAACGGGCTGCCGATTTATCTCAGTTGATAGAGTGTTTGCCTAGCAAGCACAAGGCCCTGAGTTTGATCCCTGAAACAAACAAACAAAAAAAAAGAATGTGGAAGCCAGGTGTGATGTCACACTCCTGTGATCCCTGTACTCAGGAGGCTGAGGCAGGAGGATCACAGTGAGTTCAAGGCCAGCCTGCCTGGACTACATAGTGAGATCCTATCTCAAACAACAACAACAGCAAAATGTGAAGAATGCTTGTCCCTTATCAGCTTTACCCAACATGAATGAGGGGGATTTTCTGGAAAGTACAGCTGCCGAGAACCAAAGGAATACTTTGGGTAATTTGAAGAAGTGGCTGTTTTGTATTTCAGGAGGCAGCAGGTCGTTGCCAGTGGGCCAAGCCCCGCCCAGGAGGAAGATACACTTGCTGAGGTCACAGGCTCCCGGCAAAGGGCGGAGTGGGCACAGAAGTTCTCCCAGCTCCACTCTGAGCCCCAACCGTGTCTGTCTGGGGTGAGGGCATCTTTTCCTCATTCATGTCAAGGCCTAGAAGATGCCTGTCTCTGCCGCAAAGATCTCTCACGGTGCTAGTGGTGGTGATGGGAATGGGGCTTTTGGGGGACACTGATCAACTGAGGCATTTAACAGAAGCCCCCTCGTCCATCCAGAGGGTGAGTGGGGCTCTGGTACCTGCTCTGATGGGGTTAGGAGCTCTCAGTGCGCCACCTCCCTTTCCAGTTTCAAACTCAGTTGTGTGACTTCCTGCTCCGCTGTCCTCCCCACCAACCCCTGAGTTACCTTCCTAGTTGGGTGGGCCCTAGACACCCTCCAGCAGTTATGAGTTGGGTCACAGGCTCATATACAGGAAAAGTCACATCACTTTACTGGTTTTTCTTTTGTTTTGTTTTGTTTTGTTTTGAGACAGGGTTTTGCTAGGTAGTTCAGGCTGACCAGGAACTCACTATGTAGCCCAGGCTGGCCTTGACCTCGTGGGAAACCTCCTGCCTCAGCCTCCTGAGTGCTGAGATTATAGGTGTGTAACACCATGCCTAGCTACTTTTGTTACATTAACAGCCCTTGTTCTCTGGGTTCTCTTTCCTCTAGACTACCAAAAATTTAGTCTTTTTTTTTTTTTTAAATAGAGTCTTGATATATAGTCCAGCCCGACCTTGAACTCACTATGTTACTCAAACTGACCTGGCCTTGAACTCACAATCTTCCTGCCTCAGCCTCCCAAGCACTGGGATTACAGGTGTGTGCCACCATGCCCAGCTTGCAAATTCAGTCTTGATGGTTATTTTGATGCCCTCCTGCTCTTTGGGCTGTTGCAGGGCCCTGGGCAGGGGAGGCACTATGGTTGTTGGTGGTTTGTGGACACTGCTGATACACTCGCAGGCTGAGACTGTGCTGTTCCCAGCGACACGCATTCTGCTGCACCTCTGACCAGAGGCGTTGTTGGTTTTTCTGAGTGATGTCTGTTCTTCTGCTGAATGTAAGCTCCACAGGGTGGAGGTTTTTATTGTTCACTACAGTGTCCCCCAGGTCTGGAACCAAATATACAGCTGATATTTACTGAACCCTAGTCAGTGTCCAAGAGCTTCCTGTCTGAGTATCTGCTAGCACTGAACGACTTGGAGTCTTTTAGCACCCAGCAACCTGTCTGCTGCCCTGGACTGGCCAGCTCTCCTCTCTATGGGCACCCCTTCCCTGCTTTCATTACCCGCTCTAGCAGGAGAGAGGACAAAAGCCTGAGGTGGCTGTCTTTAAAGAGCTGTGGCTTTCCACTCTGCCACATCCTTTCCCAACAAGAGATCTTTGCTACCTGCTTAGAACAAGATTTAAAAAAATAGATACAGCCAGGCATGGCGGCACATGTCTGTACTCCCAGCACTCAGGGGGCTGAGGCAGGAGGACTGACATGAGTTCGAAGCCAGCCTGGGCTGCATAGTGAGTTCAAGTTCAGCCTGAACCACATAGTGAGACCCTGTCTCGAAAAAACCAAAAAAAAAAAAAAAAAAAATCCTTCGGTTCATGAGCGTGATGATTGGGTTTTCATGCTTATGCATGATATGTGCCTCCCACAATCCTTGTTACGACGTCAGCACATTACCCGTCTGACGGAAAAAAAAAAAGAAAAAAAAAAGATACAGTTCTGGGAGTATAGCTCAGGGGTAGTGAGACAGGGAAGAAAGACCCAACGCTCCCTGAAAAGTTCATTTTTTTTTTTCTTGTGTGGATGGTCCACACGCCTTGCCATCAGCATGGCTGTGTCGGGTGCCCCACTGCCACTTGGGAAATACAGCTTTGGCTGCAGCGGTCCTTGCTGACAGACCTGTCCCAGATGACCTCTCCCCTCTGCAGCCTCCCTAGGTTGGTGAGGGGCCCCGTCCCGGACCTCTGATCAAAGGGAAAGTCTGACACTGCGCATGTGCAACCCCACCTTTATTCCTATGCAAGCAGCCTCCCAGCACACTTAGATTAGGGAGTTCGGTCCACACACTGCTCCTTCTTACACTGTAGCATTAGACCTAACAAAGCCGCCGCCCCCTTCTGTGGTACTGGGGATTCCCACTGAACTATACCCTCCATGCTTTTCCTATTTTTTACCTTGAGACAGGAGCTTGCTAAATTGTCCAGGTGGGACTTGAACTTGCAACCTAGCACTCTCAGCCTCTGAGAGTGCTAGGATTACAGGAATATGACATCACAACTATTTTAAAGCCTCTTTCTGACTTTTTTTTTTTTTTTGCCTATTCATGATTTTTTTTTTTTCTAGTCACGATTTTTATCTGAAGTAGAGCGTGTCGACTGCTTTTCTCAAGTGGTTCTGTATGGATGGCATGTTACAACTCTGTTGTTATTGTGGTAGTTCCTTTGGGAGGTGAGATCAAGGCTCTTATCTATTTATTTATTTATTTATTTTGGGTGCTGGGGATCGAGCTCAGGGCCTTGCACTTGCTAGGCAAGTGCTCTACCACTTGAGCTAAATCCCCAGCCCCCAAGGTTTTATTTTATTTTGTTTTGTTTTTTATTTTTTGGTGCTGGAGATCAAATGCAGGGCCATGTGCTTGCTAGGCAAACACTCTAAACCCTGAGCTAAATCCCCACCCCTAATGTTCTTATTTATAAGTGGGCAAGTTTGGCCCCTTTTGCGCCTTGGCCCTCAGCCTTCTGCCCTGAGGAGTCAACCTTTCTCGCCATCTTGGGACACCAGCATCACCAGACACCAAACTTGGCACCTGGGCCTTGCACTCCCCAGCTTCCAGGAAGGGAACTACGTTTGTGTTCTTCACAAATTACCCCTTCTTTTGGGTAATGGACTAAGACACAGAATGGATTAAGACAACTTTTCTACCTCAGGCTCCTTGCTATTCTCCCCAAAAAGGCATCTTCCATAGAGTCCAGACAATTGTTCTACAATGCAAATTTGTGCCTGCCTCTAATTAAGACAGCTCCATGGCCCTCCTCAGCTCTGAGCTCATACAAGCAAGCGCAGCCTGGCTCCTGCCTCTTTCCCTGCATTAGGGCTCTTGCCCAGCATCGTCTGACATAACTCCCTAGAAGTCCGACATTTCTGCCTCACTGGATGGTGCTGCTTTTGCCTAGGACGTCCTGGTCCCTGGATTTCCCTTTTGTCACCTTGTGCATTAAAATTAAGCAGGCCAGAGCCGGCTGTGTGGCTTAGGGGTAGAGCATATGCCTGAGGCCCTGCGTTTGACCTCCAAGTGCGGGTGCGCGTCAGCACAAGTACACGTGCAGGATTAGGCCCATTCCACTCCTCCCAGAAGCCTCTTCTCTTCCTCAGGCTGTCAGAGTCGTCCCAGAAGACTTGTCTCACCAAGCCAGTGGCTGACAGTGTCTCGAGGGCAGGTGTTGCCGGGTCCCACTGTCTCCCTGCTGCATGTTTCCGGCATGAATAAGTGAGTGACTCCAGGTTCCGGTTCGTTTGTGTGTGAGCATCTCCAACTAGCAGTTAAGTTCCTTGCATGTTCAAGGCCAGCCATTTCCTACAGGTCTGTGGGGAAGGGCCAGTATAAATCAGAAAGTGGATGATACTCACCTCGCCATGGCTGAGGCTGGGTGGGTTTCCTGGAGATTACAGTTGCTGGTTGGACGGAAATACCTCCAGTCCCACTGGATTATTTATTTTTGTTTATTTTCATGGGGCAGGGAGTCAAACCCAAGGCCTTATACATGCCAGACAAGTACTCTACTGTTGAGCTACACCTGCCAGGCCTCTGCTGGATTATTTAGAAGCAAATTACAGAGATCAGATCTCTTTGCCCAGGATATTTCCATACATACCATGAAAAGAGAAAGGCTCTTTTTCTAACACAAGCACCTGGTAAGACAGGCGCTGAGGGTACTGAAGAGTGCAAAGATCTGTGGCCTCATGCCCAGATTGCTGACATCTCCCCAGCCCAACCCAGCTCACACCCTGCTGGGCGAAGGAGGAAAAGCCAGCGGCTAACTTGGAGCATAGGTAGCAGGAAGTTCTGCTCAGGCACGTGGCCTGCAGCAACTTGCAGGGAAACCTGCGGTGGGAACAAACGGCTCTAGAGCAGGGATGGCTCCTGTGAGGTGCACCCCGCGGAGGAGGCTGCTCCTGCGGCTGATTTTCCTGGCCTTCTGGGGAGTCGCCAGCGCTGAACCAGGTAGGGTGGCAGAGCTACCTGTGATGTCTTTGTTTTGTACTATGAACTCTGTCGGGGCTGCTGCAAGGCTGCTCACAGAAAGCTGAAAGTGCTGCTGGTTGGGGGGCAGGGAACAGGGACTTAGCCAGGTAACTATGACCACAACCACGAAGGGTGCTCTTTGAGCCTGAAAACTGAAACTGGGGGTGAGAGCTGGCCACAGGGAGGACACTGGTGTGTCTGAGGGTTTGGTACACAGAAACCCACTAATTTGCAGGGATAGCAACTGGCAGAAAAGATTCATAAACTCGTTTAAGGAACGCTGGTTGATCTGAGGGTGCTGATGAATGCCTACAGCTCTGATGGAAAAAAAAAGAAACAGAGGTTGAAGGAGTTGGAGATTTAGCTTAGTGGTAGAGTGCTTGCCTAGCAAGCACAAGACCCTGAGTTTGAGCCCCAGCACCAAAAAAAAAAAAAAAAAACAAAAACAAAAACCAAACACTGATGAGAGTTGAGGGGATAGCTTAGTGGTACTAGCAGGAAACCATGTGAAGCCCTGAGCTCAATCCTCAGCCTCCTCCCCACAAAAAAAAAAAAAAAAAAAAAAATATATATATATATATATATATATATATGTATGTATATTATATTACGGGTCTTTGCTGTATCATGCATTACTCCAGCACTCAGAAAGATGGAAAAGAAGAAAACAAAGTTCTGGTCCTTACAGAGCATTCCTTCACCAGGGAAGAAACAAATTTAAAAAATGTAAACAAGTGAAATGTACAGTATTCCAGGAGATAAGTGTTAGAGAAAATAAGAAAATAGAATAGGGAAGTAGGGAGTGTTGGGTAGCGAGCCACATATTGGGTGGCGGGAGAAGAGGTAGGTGACATCTGAATAGAGTAGGAGGCAGTGGGGCAAAGAGCCCTGTGGACGTCAGGAGAACATCCCACGAGGGGACACAGGTGCATGAGCCCCGCGGGGCACGCTCAGGATGTGTGTGAGTAGCAAGGGAGCCGGTGTGACCAGAGCAGAGTGGCAAGGGGGAGGGAGGGTGGCAGGATAGCAGGGTAGAGTAGCACCGGCTCAAGGTAATCTTGCGGATTTGAAGGACTCAGAAGGCTGCTCAGAATGAAACAGGAACATCATTTGTTGAGTTTTAGACAGAGCTATAACGTGATCTGACTCGAGCTGCTGCATTGAGAAGTGGGGTCAAGGGAGGGTGATCGACTCCTCCCAGTTCACCTGAGACCTTCCAAGTTCTAGTACATAAAGTCCGGTACCCTGGGCTCTCTCTCCTTCGGGCCCGATGGACTGGGCTGCATGGTCACCCTGGTAAAGGACAAGTGACAGAACCAGCGAGGACGCCACTGCTGTTGTACATTGGGAGAGGAGGAAACTGGGCATAGGCCAGAAGGAGCAGGGTTGTGGGAAGTGCCCTGATCTGGACAAGATTTGCAGATGGATGAGGCTGCGTGAGAGGGAGGAATCAGCATGGCTCCAAGGTTCCAGGAGCCCAGAGCAGAATGTGTGGGAAGGACTCAGGCCGAGTAGTAGTTGTGACTTGAAGGTGCAGGTTACCTCTGGGACAAGCCCCGAGAGGACTGTGCTGGTCCCTGTGAGGGCAACTGGTGTGAAGGAGGTTGGAAATGGAAGCTCTACACCACCCTGGAGACACACAACCCAGGTACCCACTGGGCATCCTGCCACTGCTAGTCCGGCTGGTTGCTTGGCACTGATCGAAAGAAATTTCCACCCCCTCATGCTTTCATTTAAAAATAAGTTTTCTTAGAAATCCAAATGCCAGCAGGTACTCACACATCAGCCCAATCTCAGTGGTTAAAAAGAATTGCCCTTCTACCCAAATAAAAAAGATGTTCATTGTAGCATTGTTTATATTAATGAAAAATTGCTAGCAAGAATGGAGTAGCTGAACAGATTATGGCATAACCATCTGGTGGAAAAGCTTCAAGACTCTGTTTTAATACAGCAAAATTAAAAACAATAAGTACATTTTATAAGTACTTATTATGTGCCAGGCATTGCTACGATTGTTGCATAAATTATTTTTACTTAGCACTCTTACAACAGCCTTGTGAAGTGTCATCACCCCCATTTTACAGACTGAACTTTACAGAAGCAACTAGCTCAAGGTTACATATCTGGTAGGTGTTTGAGTCTGGATGGGAACCCAGGCTGTCTAAATACACTCTCTTTATAATATAATGCTATTACAAACAAACCACTAAAGAAAATAGCAAGAGGAGTTTACACCTATTTATTCAGCACTTACAATGGGCCAGATTCAGTATTTATTCAGTGCTTGTCAAATGCTGTCTTTTTAAAAATTGTTTGAAAAATGTAAGGGGAAAATGTCATTTTATTTATTTATTTATTTATTTATTTATTTATTTATTTATTTTTTTATTTAATTTATCTATTTGAGATGAGGTCTTTCTGTGTTGCCTGGCTGGTCTTGGACTCCTGGGCTCAAGTGACCCTCCTAGCTCAGTTTCCTGAATACCTGGGACTATAGGCTTGTGCTTCTGTGTCCGATTTCATTTGACTATGACGGCCTTTGTAAAGTAGAAACTATTACCATTACGTCCATTTTGCAGATGAGGAAAGTGAGACTCGGGGCACAAACATCTGCCCGAGATCCCGCAGTGAGGAAGTGGCAGGACAAAGTCTATGCTCGGCTGCTGTAAGCCCCGAGCTCTACCGCAAGTCCTCAGTATGGTGGGTTTTGTAAATTATCTTTTCTCCGCACCTGCTGGAATGTACACATGTATAATTTTTATTTTTATTTTTTATTTTTTTTTAATTTTTTTATTATTTTTTACCAAGAACATGTATTGGTACATTGCATACATAATGATCATAATCAACATGGTTATTTTGTACCTGTACATGATACATCTTGGTTAATTTTTAAACGAAAGCGTTTGAAAAGCATGCCACAGCACCTATGAGATTTTTCAGATCCCAGGTCTTCCAGAAGCGCAGACTCCAATCAGATAGTGCCATCCCTGCTTTGCAGGAAGCTACCGCCTACCTCCACCTTCCTTAGCCAAGAGCACAGGTGGGGCGCCAACTTCCTGGCTTCTCCTCCCACACAAACACTCCAAAACACTCCACTTACTCCTCAGCTTCAAAAGGCAGAGGAACAGACAGGTTCTTTCAGTGGGTCAGCAAGGTAGGAAAACCTTCCCCCAAGGCTGGGCCAGGGCTGAGGGAGCAGGACCGGCCAGGGGAGGGGAACTCGAGTTCCCCGTAATGTTTGGCCTGAGCCTGGGCCTCCTCACCTGTATAATGGGAATGATGAAGTCCCTACTCCCCACTTCAGTAACACCTAGCTTGGAGCAGGCCCATGATCCTGAGCACTGGGAAAGCTGAGGCAGGAGGGTTACAAATGGGGAGCCAGCCTGGACTACAGAGTGAGATCCTGCCTCAAACAAACCCAACAAATAGCTCCTGACCCAGGAAGCTGTTGTGAGGGGGGTAGTCACGTGCTTAGCAGTACATGTTGAGTTTAACCAAGGGACCCCAAGTCTCTGGGAGCCCCTCAGTTTGCAGAAGAGCCGCTCCAGTCGAGGTGCTTTGTGGTCCTTGCTGAGCATCAGTAGCAAAGGACTGAGACAGCAGGAGACAGCTCTGTGGTGTGGGTTGTGCACAGTGACAGACGGGAGTCTTGGCGCTGTGAGGAGAGAGAACGGGAGGGCCCTCAGACAACTTGTTCAATGCTCTCATCTTATATCAGAAGACCAAGAGACCTGAGAGAAGGAGAGAAGATAAACTGAGGTCCAAGGGGTGGAGTAGCCCAGGGAATGAGCTCAGGTTGGCTTGCTCCCCCCAGCACAGGTGACCCGTAGGAGACAACCTTTATCCACACAACCATCTCTTTGTTGTGGGCATCTCACCCTCACTTTACAGACCAGGAAACTGAAGCTTAGCCAGAGAAAGCCCTTGCTCATCTGCAACTGCCAGCCAGCCATGGTGGTGCATGCATGTAATCTGTAATCCCAGCACTCAGGAGGCTGCAACAGAATTGCTGTGAGTTCGAGGCCAGCCTAGGTATGCACAGTGAGCTCAAGGCCAGCCTGAACTGCATAATGAGATCTTGTCTCAAAAAAAAAATCAAGTGGCAATTAATTGCTTGTGTGGAGGAGCCATGACTCAAAATAAGATTTGCCTGAGGCCAAAATTCACGCATGTCCTTTCAAAAACCACTGCTTCAAGCCAGAAAACCCAGGTTCCCTGCTGGTCCTGCTTTGGAGGGTGAGTACGGAAAAACAGCACCACATGGCAAATCTCACCAAGTGTGTGAACTGAAAACAGTGCCGCGTGGCAGATCCCCGGGGGACCCTCGCTGTACAGCAGCACCTCTCAGGACGTCCGGTGGGGACGGGCTGGGCGAGGATCCGCCAGGAAGTAGCCCGAGTGGCCGGCGGCTCCACGGTGCTCTGTTCTGCACGCAGTGACTGCAGGGAGGGGTTTGCAGGTTACACCCCACAGCAGTGCGCTCACTAGCTCCGATTCTTTGTGTGACCCGCAGTCCAAGGGACAGCTGACTCAGTATACCGGCAGGAAGGCAGCGCCTGCAAGATAATGCCCCTCCGCCCAGTTCCCGGTACTCCTCGGATAATACTTGCCTGAACATTCTGGTTCTGTCCACTCACAGTGTCCCCTTGACTTGGCAAGAGTCTTGAGAACCCAAAGGAGTGTTTCAGGGACACAGCACTAAATGTCATAATGTTTTTCAGGGGTGATGTACAGTATTTCACAGTGTTGTCGTGATGCTGCATAGATACAGTGCTTGGTGCAATGCCTGGCATTCAGCAGGTGCTAAATAAATGACAGGTGCCCTCCTCTTTTCTCTGACCATCCATGAGCTCATCTCCAGCCACTTTAAGTTTTCCTTATGTCCTAGGCATGACTTGGGAGTGGCTCCAAACACAAATCATAGTAAAATGATCTCATATCATATATGGTTTTTTTGGGTTTTTTTTGGTGCTGGTGTTTGAAGTTGGGGCTTTGTGCTTGCAAGGCAAGCACTCTAACCGCTGAACTAAATCCCCAGCCCTCATATATGGTTTTAATGAATTTTTAAGTGTTGCTTTTAAAATGCCTTCTTAATTTTCATGGCATAGTTTCTTTCCTGCAGTTTTGGAGTTGATGTATGTTTTTTCAGGTCTCAGGTATTCTGGTAAGTCTGGCACAGCTTCTAGGCTCTACACCTTGTGTTTGTCACCACCAGGGAAGGAGGGGGCCTGATAGCTTCTTTTGGTGAAAGAAAAGCAGGGCAAGGAGAAGTTTTGATCTGAAAGGTAGAGTGCCCAGTTCCCACAGCCTGCCACTGTCTCTCCTGGCCTGGGGTGTCGTTGCAGGTGACAGTCGGGTATGTTGGAACTTTTCTCTACAGCCCATTTCTCAGTTACTGCCTTATTTGGTGCTCTCAGAATGGGCAAGCTATCAACAGCCTCAGGCCAGTAAGGCCAACTGGCTTGGCCAAAGTCCCTCAGCCTGGAATAGAAACAAGATGGCCTCCCCCACCACCATCAGGGTCCTGGTATCCAGGACTTCTCCAGTATTTGCTAGTTAGAGCTGAACTCCTTGGGGGAGGACCTGGGGCGCTACTGTCAGTGATCAATTCCATAGAAACCTGTGGCTCCAATTCTCTTGTGGATAACATATTTTTATCACAACAGCCGCTTCTTCAAGGTTCAAGTAAACAGGCATGATGACATTGCATCTCAGCTTTGCAGTCAGAGAAGTCAGAGTTTGAGCCTCAGTTTCCTTATCTGTCAAGTGAGTGTAAGAAATCCCACCTCAGCTGGTCACAGTGGCATGTGCCTGTGGTCTCATCTCTTTGGGAGGCTGAGGCAGGGGAATTAGGGACCAGATGAGCCGAGGTGGGGCAGTGCTGCGTGATCAGTGAAGACTTCTCTGAGGAGGTGACCTTTGCCCTGAGGCCTCAATGAGGAGGAGCAAGGAGCCACATGACGATGATGTGGGGAAGACAGGGCGAGGCTGTGGGGTGGAGAGGAAGAGACTCTGAGGAGACTGAGTGGCGTCTGAGGTCAGCAGTAAGGAGACCAAAGCTGGAGGAGGTGGAGCCACCTGTGGAGACCCTGGTGCTCTCTGCTCTTTCCACTGTCCTGGACTCTCCTGGAGTCAGGGCCTCTGGGACACACACACACACACACACACACACGCACTTGTCACCAGGAAGTGCCAGGGAACCAGACATAGTTTCAGTTCTACACACTGGTTAGAAACTGACCATGGACAGGAGTTTCTGGAATGGAGAAATGTCTGTTGCTGGCTGATGTCAGACTGCTCAGTTTGTGGTCAGTTGAGAAACAACCTACTGGAGGCCGTGGAGCAGCTTCTACCCTTGTCTCTAGAGGAGGCGAGGGGACCACATACTGGAGAGAAGGCCAAGGCCAGGCCAGCCCAGACTGAGGCAGTGCAAGTGTGACCAACTCACAGCAGACGTCCAGGGGTCTGGCAAGCCCACCAGCTCTGCCCACCTCGTAAACAGAATGGGGTGTTTGACTCCTTTGGCAATCACATCTCCTAGGAGAGGATCTGACCACAATTCCCCATGTGACCTCAGGCATGTTACCCTCTGAACCTTAGTATCCTTCTCTGTAACATGGAATAATGATCAAAACCTCCTGGGGCTGTGGCGAAGATGACAGTACAATGTACACGGGACAGAGGCAACGATTTGCTTAATCGGTCATTCATACCGATTAAGTGGGAACAAGTTTCACATCCTTTCCTGAGACCAGGTTTAGATCAGGGGAAGTGGGCAGGAACCGTTGGGAGGAAAAGCACTAAGGGTCAAGGGCCTGTTCTGGAGCCACACTCAACACCCTGCGTCTTGGATGGGGCCCTGAATCAACAGAATGAGCCAAGACTGCCAGGCCTGACCTTGGCTTCCTGGGCTGATGGATGTTGACGGTTGACTGAGTGACCCAGCCAGTGGCGGAGGAAGCGACAGCAACGGTGGAGGGTGAGGAAATCGGAGAGCAGAGGCAATGAGCAGCGACTGAACCTGCTCAGGCCGTGCCGGCACCGTGCTGGGTAGTCACGACAGACCCGCCCCATCCTACCTCTTCCCGTGGGTCTCTTTCCCTGTGTTTCACCAAGACGTGTTTCTGCCATTTTGGCTTCCCTTGCTCTGAAGTTGAGTCCAGGTTTTGGTCAACCACCTCAGCGAACAGGGCCACTCCCAGCTGCTCCAGCTGTCACCCCGAATCCAGAACCACTAGCAGGGACAGTTAAATGAGAAACTCAGCCCCTACCAGAAATTATACTCTGTCCTCTAATTCTTGGAGTCTCATTTCTGCACCCACTCTGCAAGTTTTGCTGGTACTCATTAGTAAGAGCTTCCAACTCACTTAGGGTATAAGCACACTCCCAGATTGAAGTTTTGTATGCGCTGCCGGGATTTGGCTCCAGGGACGGGCTGAGGAGTGACTTAGCCTGCCCAAGGTCACACGGCTCATATGTGGCCCCAGTGCCTGAGCGCTTAACTGCTACACTCTGTTGCATTCCCTTGAAGACCTGCGTCCTGCTCAGTGTGCCCTAGCGTCACACAGCCCGATCCCTCACACTGCTGCTGCGGATGCTGGGGTGGGCGATGGAGAGGGCCTGGCGGAAGGCCAGCGATGGAGCAAAGCTCTACTCTGCCATGTGCAGTGCCTCCCCGGGCAGAACCAGGCTGAAGGTTCGCCTTCCTGAGCCTGAGCACCCAGAGGAGGCCTTGAGTCACCTGTGCAATGCCCCTGCCCCCACGGAGGCCCTCCTCATCCAGGCTCGGGGGGTCTCTTTCCCCCCACAGGGAAGTTCTGGCACATCTCTGACCTGCACCTTGATCCCAACTACACGGTATCCCAAGACCCGCTCCAGGTGTGCCCCTCTGCCGGCTCCCAGCTGGTGTACAATGCGGGACCCTGGGGCAACTACCTCTGTGATTCTCCTTGGGCCCTCATCAACTCTTCCATCTACGCCATGAAGGAGATCGAGCCGAAGCCAGATTTCATCCTCTGGACGGGGTAAGAGCCATTGCGGTGGCAGTTCCCCTTCACTGGCTTTTGGAGGACTCATTCAAATCTTGGCCTACCTTTTTCTAGCTGCATACACTGAAATACAATTCCTAACTGCACGGTGCCGTCCTTACCTGTCAGAGGGGGATGTCACTCAGTGGTGGAGCACTCGCCTAGTGTGCACGAGGCCCTGGGTTTAATCCCCAGCACCACAGAAGAAAGAAAAGGTTATTCAGCACACCTTTCTAGAGATTCGAGGGCACAGTGCTGGCATGTACTCCGGCCTGGTGAGGAGCAGGGCTACCCTGCTCTAGGTCTCTATTCAGAGGTCGCACCATCTCCCAGCATCACCACCCTGGAGCCAGGTTTCCAGTACGTGAACCTCAGGGGACAGACACATTCATTCAAACCATATCCAAACCATAGCAGCTACATGACACAAAGGGAGCCAGTGTGTGCTCTCAGCAGCAGGGTTAGTCAGGCACTGCGAGTTCCTGTTAAACTAGTTACTGTCCCTGGACGGGTACCTGGGCAGCAGCTGCCTCATTTGGTCCGGGCCAGCAGAGGCCTCGGGATTTAGATTTTCTGGACTTCTGCCCATCCCTAAACCCTACCTGCCGCCATTCTCCTTTCCTTACTCCTTTACCTTGCTGAGCATTTTTAGGTAGAGCCCAAGAATTTAGGTCAGGAAAAAAAAAACAAAAAAACAATTTAGGTCAGTTGTGTGGGGGGCAAAATGATCGTGGACTTGCCCTAGGGAAGATCCAAACCCTGGACCCGGAAGGCAGCTCCAGTTGCCTCTGAGGGAAAGAAGCAAATTGCAGAAATGATCTCAGGACGCTGAGCTCCCTGGGGGCTTGCAGATGGGACTGGAACTCCACAGCTGCATTTCCTAAATTTTAACAGTAATGTAGAGACACACACATGTCCAGCCATGATGGACTTCAGCCAAGGGGGTCCCTGCCATAACCTGCACCATGCTGTTTGGACTTCCAGACTGTAGAACAATGAACTAAATGGACTTCTTTTTTTCTTCTTCTTTTTTCTTTTTTCTTTCTTTCTTTCTTTCTTTCTTTCTTTCTTTTTCTTTTTCTTTTTTTTTTTGAGACAGGGTCTCACTATGCAGTTCAGGCTGGTCTTGGGCTTACTATGTAGCTCAGACTGGGCTTGAACTCATGAACTCACGGTGATCCTCCTGCCTCTGCCTCCTGAGGGCTAGGATTACAGGTGTGCACCACCACGCCCAGCTTTACATTTTTCTTTTTTTTTTTTTTTTTGGTGCTGGGGATTGAACTCAGGACCTTCTGCTTGCAAGGCAAGCACTCTAACCACTGAGCTAAATCCCTAGCCCCATATTTTTCTTAATAAAATAAAAATAAATGTCAGTGACAATCTAGCAGCT